>BHFT01043392.1:0-10285 GCA_004320025.1 Laticauda laticaudata | reverse complement strand
AAAAGAGAGAGTGGTCGATGTCGAATACTGTGGTGACACAAGGCTACCCTGAACGCACGCATTTTTACAACAAAGCGCATACCTGGGTGCCAGTCGTACAACATTTTTATTACTTCTCTCTTGGGTAAGAGGAAAAGGTTTTCTGCTATACTCGATCTGGCTGCAAGCTTATCAAACAGCTCCCAGTGAACGCCCTCAACAGCTTGAAGACAACCAATAGTTATACTCATAAAGGGGCCTTCAAATGTAACAGACTCCAATTTGGAGTGAGTGTAGCCCAGGCGTTTTCCAGAGCCTAATGGACCGCCTTCTGAATGGTATAACAAGGAGTCGTACCATACTTTGACGAGCGTCCTAAACTCTCGCGAAAGATGCGACCCAGCTTAAACAAAGACTTAAAGAAGTACACTAACATTAAGATCTGGCCTCAAAGTAAAGAAGAGAGTGAATGTTTAATGATGGATAGCCGTCGAATTCCTGGGCTATTTAATAGACGGAGAGGTAAGATACCTCCTACCGACAAAAAAAAATTAAAAAGCTATTAAAGACGCACCAGAACCAAAAACAAAACTGAACTACAGCATTCTAGGACTGATAAATTTTTATAATGTATTCCTACCACAAAGGCGACAATACGGAACCATTACACCGACTACTGGACAAAAAATTTTTGACTTGGGGTTATAGAGAGAAAAGCCTTCCAAAAAATAAAAAAAACTGTTAACATCGAACAATTATAAATACCGTTCTTATTCAATTTAGCAACCACACCATGAGGCGTGACCCGACGCCTCCCATT
Organism: Laticauda laticaudata; assembly: GCA_004320025.1. Classification (NCBI taxonomy): domain Eukaryota; kingdom Metazoa; phylum Chordata; class Lepidosauria; order Squamata; family Elapidae; genus Laticauda; species Laticauda laticaudata. Next base: position 9,486 of record BHFT01043392.1, on the reverse strand, counting down.
TGGAGTCGGTCCATCCTGAGCCACCAATTGCCTGATGGGAGAGAGGCACGGCACTCCTATAAGACCTTGTCCAAAACCAAAGCGTAATTACAGTCAGCTGCGGATAAGTCCTACAATTGTCGCCGGAGTGAAACGCTTCCACGAGTACCTATATGAAGAAGACACTTTGCAAATCGTAACGTACCCACAACCGCTACTAGGAATTTGGTGGGAAACAAGCCCACATCACATGCCAGAATATATCTGCCCATATGTCCCCACGGATGACTAGATGGTCAGAGTTCCTAGCCAGCCTACTCCTATACTCCTGACACATCGCCCAGGGAACAAATTTTCCATGCAGACGCTTTGAGCAGAGCACCATCGCCATCCACAGAGGAAGACCTGGCACCAAGGATGACAGCATTGCAGATAGAGACTTGGTCCGGATCTTCCCATATCTGCGAATTGATGTCGCCAGAGCCACCGCAAACAGACCATTGACTGCCCACGTACTTAATGGGTAGGTAAAGGCTGGCGAATAACCCAAAAAACTGAGAACTTAAACCTTTCCGGACCAGACAAAACTGAACTCTCAATCAAGAAAGGTTGTTTATTGTGGGAGTCGGGGTAATTATTCCTAACAAATTACAAAGCCAAGTCCTGGGTATGCTTCACGAGAGGCCCACCCGGGAATAGTTTAATGAAAAGCCTTGTCAGAAGCTATGTCTGGTGGCGCGGTATAGATAGGGACATCGAATACTGGGTAACTCGTGCAACAAATGTCAAAGAATCAGGCTGTCCCGCGCCAAAGCAGACCCATAAGAGACTGGGAAACCCAGAAGGCCCCTGGTCACGAATCACATATCGATTTTGCGGTTCCTACCAAGGGGCATACATTCCTGATTGTCGTAGATTGCATACTTCTAATTGGCTGGAGGTGAAATATTATGCATCTACGACAACAGAAACCGTTATAAAACAACTCGACAAACTATTTGCAAACATGGCCTACGGGACGTCCTAGTGTCGCGACCAATGGGCCACAATTAACCAGTCTCCAATTCGAGCCATACCTAGCTCCCTAGGTATAACGACATGCCTAACCACGCGGGCCCACTGGCTGCAAAGGAGGGCAGAGAGAATGGTCAGGTTTACCAAAGAGTTTAGAAAAAATGGACACTGGAATGTCCAAAAAAAAAATCGATTACTCATACCTCCAACATATTCACACAACCGATACTACAACTAACAAAACACCGCAGAGATATACTTATGGGATGGAAACATAAGGTCGCAACTAGACAGATTGCCACCCAAGCTTTACACCAGAAAACCCCCCGACTCTCCACCCGATTCAGGACTTTTGAAATAGGCGACCTAGTTTATTGCAAAAAATTTTACCGGGGACCCATTATGGCTCACCGGACAAATCACACAAATAACAGGCCCCAGGTCCTACCGACTAATGGTAGACGACGGCAGGGAATGGAAGCGGCACAATAGACCAGCTTCGGTCCCGAAACATAGAAAAGAAATGCAAACACACAACCACAGTAGAAAAACACGATGAAATTCAAACCAAGGAGGGGGGGGAAATGTGAGAAATCAATAAAGAACCGTTCAAATTAAACTCTTGAAAATAAATAACAATCAAAAAGAGCAAATAAAGACTCACTGTTTTGAAGAAAGTTGCGAGAAGAGTCCATCCAACGGGGCAGCCAGGCCAGCTCAACCTGCCCGGAGGAAATGGGAGGGGAGCGCAAAACGCCGGCCTAAGAAATCAGGTGGCAGTAAAATGGCTGACTCACCCTTCCAGACGGTTCCATGGAGAAAGACGGAAGACAGCACACCGCATACCGCACCCAACGGTCGAAGTCTGCCAACAGAAATGAACCGCGCAAGTCCAGTCGAGTCAAAAGAAGCCCCACCTAACCTGCGCGAGCTACGTCACCACGTAGGACTGAACTAAGCAGGGGAGGGGTGTTCTGTATAAATAATAGTAACTCCAAATACCTCATTCTGATTGGCTACAATAAACTAAAATGGTTGAGTTTTCAATAGTAAAATCCTCGAAGCCGCCAAAAGGCGGCAAAATCAAAATGAGTGTCATTGGAGCTACAAATGGCAGGCAGACAGAAAGGTATAAAAGGGCTGTCGCGGCTTGAGCCAATGTTCCGTTTTCTTACTGTGTTCAACAAATAAAGACTTTGTTGTTGGAACCCGGTCTACCTCGCATTTTTCCGGACGGAACACTTATAATCTCAGGATCAAACTAGAGCAAAATAAACAGAGTGAAATCATGTTGTGCTGCATTGTTGAATTATTGGAGGGCCAAATCTTTTAATTAATTTTTATTTGGTCATTGGAACCAACAGGCCTTTTCAGTGCTGCTTCACCTCTTGCTATTTTCATTATGTTGCAAAATAATATCTGGAATAAATTTTCAAGCATGGTATATACAAGACCAAGGATCTTCAAACTTGGCAAGTTTAAGACTTGTGGACTTTTACTCCCAGAATTCCTGAGCTAACATGACTGGAGGAGGAATTCTGGGAGTTGAAGTCCACAAGTCTTAAAGCTGTCAAGTTTGAAGAGCCCTGGTCAAGACAGTCAGAAGCTGGGTACTAAAGGCAGTTGGATTGGCAGCAAAAAGCTTGGAAACCTGTGAAAAGTTTTCAGACTCAGCTTCTGCTTTGCTTTTTTTTTTTGCTGTTGCATTTTTGCTGCATGTTTGTGCTGCCATTTTTTCTTTAGAGCTGAACTTTTTATTCAGCTCCTCAGTGCAAACAAGCTGTAGAAAGATTTTCCTTCCTTCCTTCCTTCCTTCCTGTCCTCTATTCTTCAGCATGGCAGTCACTCATCAAGGCAAGTGATTTGCAGATTTTGCCATCTTCTTTCTAGGCATGCAGTAAATTTAGCAAATTAAGTATTTAAAAGGGATCCAAATTGGAGAGTAGAAGTGGAGAATTTAATTGCAGTCTCTAATGGGGTGGGAAGGGGGAGGGGGAAAGAGTAATAAATCTGCACCTCTCAACTTCTTTGTTTTCTTTAGTGAAGAAATGTGTGGGGTGGGGGTNAAATCTGCACCTCTCAACTTCTTTGTTTTCTTTAGTGAAGAAATGTGTGGGGTGGGGGTGGGGAAGGTGTTTAGCAAGGTAAAGGTCATGCCTGAAGCCAGTGATGGGCTGGTGCTGGTTCAGACCAGTTCTAGCAAACTGGTTGTTCCGACAATCAGGTGGCCCCGCCCACCTGCCCCTGCCCTATCCTGTCCTATATTTCCATGTTTTTCAGCTCAGCTGATTCGCGCGGCACAGTGGATTTCCGCGCCTCAGCTGTTTTACTTGCTGGCGCTGCCCTAGAAGGTAAGCTATAGATGTTAAATTTTGTGTTCTCACAGAACCGGTTGTTAAACTGGTTGCAGCCCACCACTGCCTGAAGCTGCCACTTTTGCATTCAGGTTGCTGATTTCTCCAAAGCCTAGCAAGAGCCAGGAGAGGTTTGCAGTGTCCCGATGGGAGCAGGGGCCACAAACATGACTTTGTTGGCCAAACATGGAGATGTGTTAGGAAGCATCTCTTGCATTGGCTCTAGACCCCTAATCTAGCTGGGCTCTTCCCTCCTACTGGGCTACTTTTGGCTTTGCAGACATTTTGCTGCTTGTCTGCCTCCTTTATGGACTTGGCTTGGTGGTGGGCATCCCCCCACCCATGAGGTACCCCATGCCCGCTTAACAACTCTCGTGTTCATTTGATGGTGGCATCAGGGAGGATAGAGAATAGGGTCATTAAGCATTATCTGACTTAACATTTATCACCACTTGCAACCATAAAAGGCAGGATCCATCACCATTGTAGGTTGAGGACTACCTGTAGTCAGCAGAAGACTATACATTCTTTTTAAAAAAACAATAATTATATTAAAATTATACAACTAAAACTAATATAAACTACAGAATATAAAAATACATAAAGGAAAAGAAAAAAAGTACAGAAAAAAATGAAACCTCCCAGTTCATCGCAGCAAGTATAAATAACTTTAATAACTTGTCACCATCTCTTAAAATACAGTTAACCATTTGTTCATCCCCTATCACACCCCATTCCTTATAAACAAAATTTTAATGCCTCATCACTGTCTTAATTAACAAAACTCCATGAAGGGTTATAAAAAGTTCATAAGGAGTTTCCAGTCACCAATAAATGTACATATTGTCTTTTTCTCATATCAATACCTACGATAGAGGAATGGTTGGTGAAAATGACAGAACTTGCTGAACTGGCTAATAGTCACTTTCACCAGCCATTCCTCTATTGTAGGTATTTCCAGATCTTTCCAACTTCAGGCATACAATAATCTTGCTGTAATTATTATGTAGAAAAACACAATTCTTTTCTTACTGCTTATTCATCAGTCCAAGAGAAAAAGTTCTGGTTTCAATCAAAAATTAATCTTTAAAGTCCTTTAAATAACTGTATGTATTTGAGCCGAACATTTTATAACATGAAGTACATTTATACATTGTAGATAACTTTTATGGTGTGCAGTATATAAGATTTAAGCATCATTTCAGTACTGTCTATTTTTAACATAGGTCTTCTATACTAGGACATATTCTGCTTATTAATTTTTTTAGAAGTACAAATGAAGAGGCTTATTAAATATTGTGAAATAAGGAAAGGAAAAAATGATTTTCTTAACCAAAGAGTGTTGTACTTTGTAGCCAATTTCTTCTGTGGTAAACCAGAATATAATGTATTGCATTCTTAGAAAATACTGAATGATATCATCAGTGTAGAACCATGACTGCTGAAATATACTGAGGCTTTTTCTCCCCCAAAACTCCAAGCGGAGTCTCCTACTTGTTGACCTGAAAAAAGTTCAGTATTATCATCCTAGAACTTCCAACATTTTTGCAAATGTTTTTGCTACATTGTTCAATTGCTTTTTGTTTACATAAAATATTTCTTCCAGGGTGAATATCTTGGTTTTGGATTTTCAAATCAAACTATAATCTAATATGGAAACTGATGAAACAACTACACAAGAGAAATGACCGTAACACTTTTTATATTGTTTCATTAGGACAGAAATTTGTTCACCAATTTGGCAGGTTGCATATTACTTGACATTTCTTCTCTTTTATATGAAGCTCTCAGAGAGGAGAGAGAGAGAGAGAGAGAGAGAGAGAGAGAGAGAGAGAGAGAGAGAGAGAGAGAGAGAGAGAGAGAGAGAGAGAGAGNGAGAGAGAGAGAGAGAGAGAGAGAGAGAGAGAGAGAGAGAGAGAGAGAGAGAGAGAATGTATATATATGCCCAAGTATGAACTCAAGGCAAATTCATGCCTCTGTGTGTGTGGTCTGTCTGTCTGTCTGTCTAATAGCTTTCAAACATAGAGTTCCTGGTTATATGATCCCTTTGTGTTACAGATGCTTCCACAGAATATATTGGTGAAATGTTGCTTGTTGTAAATCAGGAGACTATATGACCACAATGTCTTGAGGAAACTTACATATACTTCTCTATCAGTGTCATGTAATTTCTTCATAGCAAAGTCGTTTGGGAAACGGAAGTCTCATATGCGTTGTAGTTCCACTGCACACACGGACAGTATTTGCATGGAAATATCTTATTAAACTTGTAGTTACTCAAAATATCACCATTCAAATGGAGACATTAGACTTTCTAATCAGTGGTTAACTACATAGGAAACGAGGGGATTAATCCCATCAATAAATTCCAGATTGGAATGTATTGCTTGAAAATTACTAAAAATCAGAATAATTTTCTGAGAGTTTATTTTATCTTCCACCATCCCCGAGTACTAGTCATTTCCTTATAATTCGTAAATGCTCTTAATTACACAGAAACGTGTGGCATTTGTTTCTTAACATTGTATGGAGAAATGGTCAGGTGAAAAGCAAAAGCAATGTGCTATGGATTAAAGATGCCTCTGCCTTCAAGCCTTGCATTGAACATGTTCCCCTTTTTTTCAGCGGTGTGGAGAAATCTCATTTGATAGCCCAGAGCAGAATGCCAGATGTGTTCGCATGCTAGGTAAGTGGCTTCCATTCTCATATAAACTGGGTTTTGTTATAAGGTGAAATGAACATGATAAAATGAGCCAGGGTTACTTAAATAACTTCATTTTTAAGTTGGTTGGGAGCCACAATACTTCTGGATGCATAGTTGCTTGTACAATGGTGGTATGCTACCAAACTGATAGTTTAAAAAAAGCCTCCCAGGATCAGCTGAGAGGAGGAAAAAAAATCCTAACAATCAGCTGTGAGGAGAAAGAAGAGAAAAGCGCAGGATCGGTCCTCCCACCCACCCCTGTACTTTTCTTTATCCTCTCAGCTGATTGGCGCTGCAGGCCTCAGTTGGTGTGGGGAAAGCTGCATGCACATGTTAGGTGTGCATGCACAATCACTGTTCTATTTGTAATATAACTGATACTGGCACAAATAATGAATCTACGTAAGTATTATTGATTATGTCACACCTTCAGTTTACCTAGAAACTTGACATAGTGATTTCTGACTGTTGGTTATGCAACCTGAATGAATGGTATAAGATGAGCTTTACCAGTATGTCATAGGACCAGACTTATTTTGGGCTTGGCTCTCCCTGAGGATATATACCCATCCCATTAGACTAGACAGTATGGGCTCATTCCAAGTCCTTTTTTTCATGGTGTCATCTGGTGGGACCTAGGCAGTGAATCTTTTCTGTAGCTGCACCTACCTCTTGGAATAGCCTCTCTGTGAATTGCAGGTGATCCCTATTCACCTTGTTTTCTGAAAGGCTGTTAACATTGGTTCAGGAGTAGGGGAGAACACAGTCATTGTGGTTCTGAGATGGGATTGTTGTGGCACTTGGTGATTTAAAAGGGCTGTTTTTTTTAATGTCTTTCATTTACTCAATTAATATTGGCAACCCAGAAATATTTATATAAAATGGGAAGCCATATAAATCTTTAAATAAATAAAATAATCAGAAAAGGGCTGACCAATATTTTTTCATCACAAGTTAGATCATTGTCTAGCATGACATACTAAATTATAAATCACCAAAGAAGAAAAATGTACATGAAGGAAGGAAGGAGTAAAGGAATACTTTGATCTACACTGAATCTACATTGGACAGACAAATGGATGTCCAATCTCTTTTTAAAAGCCTCAAGAGATGGAGCATTCACAACTTCTGAAAACAAGCCTTTCCACTAAATTGCTTCTCTCCTTGAATAGTTTCCATCCATTGCTTCTTGTCTTGCTTTCTGGTGCTTTGGAAAATAGCTTGACCCCCTCTTCTTTATGGCATCCCCTCTAATATTGCAGCACTGCTATCATGTCACCCCATTCCCTCTTTTCATTAGATTAGACATATCCAGTTCTCACAACCGTTCTTTATACGTTTTAGTCTCCAGTCCTCTAATCATTGTTTCTCTTCTCTGCATTCTTTCCAAAGTCTCAACATCTTTTTTATAATGTGGTGACCAAAACTAAATGTAGTATTCCAGGTGTGATCTTACCATAAAATTAACATTTTATGTGATCTTGATTCTATCCCTCTGTTAACGTAGGCTAGGATTGCATTGGCTTTTTTGATGGCTGCAGCACACTGCTGACTCATATTTAAGTGATTGTTCACTAGGATTCTGAGATCCCTCTCACAACTATTACTGTTGAGCCAGGTTTCACCTAATCTGTACCTGTACATTTGGTTTTTCTTGCCTAAATGTAAAATCTTATTTTTCTCTCTATTGACTTTCATTTTTCATTTTTTTCATTTCATTCAAATCTATAGAGATCCTTCTGGATCTTGAGACTATCTTTTGGGGTGTTTGTGGTGCCAGTTTGGTGTCATCTGCAGATTTGATGAATTTCCCTTCTATTCCCACATCTAAATTGTTTATGATAATATTGAAGAGTACTGGACCTAAGACAGAACTCTGAGGTGCCCTACTGCTTACTTCCCTCCACGTGGAAGTAGTTCTATTAAGGACTATACATTGAGTATGGTTGGTCAGCCAATCACAAATCCATCTGGTGGTGATGCAGTCTATCTCAATTTTTCTAACTTACCAAGAAGTAGATTGTAAGCTATGTTGTCAGATGCCTTACTGAATTCCAAGTATACTAAGTCCTCAGCATTTTGTTGGTCCACTAATTTAATTGTTTTGTCAAGAATTAAATAAGATTTGTTTGACATGGTTTGTTTTTGTTTTTGTTTGATTCCATCTAAGATGGCAGCATGCATAGAAACTGTGACTTTGAACTTCATGTGTTATAATGAAGTGAGTGGGCAAAAACTAGTCTTTTCCCCCAGGGAGTTACTAAAGATTGGATTTTCTAGTTGACTAGATATTACCAGCGACTTACAGTGGTCTCATAATATACCGAGTGATGTAGTAAGATTGCCAGGCTCTCCATGGATCATTGTCGGGCCTGGGAGGCAGTGTCAACAGCAAAGAGAGAGGAAGCAGAAGCAGGGATGCGGAGCTGGTTTGCTAGCTCGGTTATGGAAGCAACCTCACTGACCAGCATTACCAAGTATTTTTCTAACCAAAACTAGATCCTTTGTCAACAAAACTGGTGAACTAGAGCTATGGATGGTGGTGAATAAGCTCATTTGCAACTGCTATGTGATGTTTATCACAGAGACCTGGCTTCATCCATTTGTATAGGACATGTCAGTGGAGCTACAGTAACTAACTGCATCACACACCACTTCAACAGAAACGGCAACTCTGGTAAAAGCAAAGGTGGAGGACTTTCTATCTAAGCACATAATGACTCATGTACTAACAGTAGAATTACCTATATACACTCTTCTCCAGATGTGGAATTCTTAACTGTCATTTGTTGGCCATTTTATTTAACTGGGGAGATTTCTGTTATAGTTATCACCGCTGTCTATATACCACCTGATAGAAATGTTAGCACAGCGCTCTCTAAGTTACATGACGCCATCGAGAGGCAGCAGCAAACTTACCCTGAGGGCACTTTTGTCATAATGTGAGGTGTATTTCGTGTTTGGGATGGGGGGGCTGCACCAAGGGAGACTCATACAATTTCATTGTACACATGTTGTGCATTGACAATAAAGGTTTGATTTGATTTGATTTGATTTTTGACAATTCATTTTGGCTTCTGGTTATAACATTGCTTGCTTTAAGTGTTTGCAGATCTGCTGTTATCTTTTCAGGATCTTCCCAAGTATTGAAGATGGTTGGTCTATAGTTTCCTGGATCTGTTTAAAAAAAAACAAAACCAACAGTTTCAACGGCCTTTAGTGGCTTGCTGAACGCAAAAGAGAACATAAAAAGATGTAAGATATACAGTAAATAGGAGAAACATTAAATTAGAATAATATATTAAGATTGTCATTTCAATAAAATTTTAATAATAGTAACAGTTGATTCCCAGGTTTAAAATATATATATATATATATATTTGTGCTGTTTAGCTTCCTTCGGGTATTATCCCACGTCATTGTAGTTCTGTTAAA
>BHFT01043391.1:0-23338 GCA_004320025.1 Laticauda laticaudata | reverse complement strand
AAGCACTACAATGACGTGGGATAATACCCGAAGGAAGCTGAACAGCATATATATATGTGTGTGTGTGTGTGTGTGTATACATATACATATATACACTTTCATACAGTTTTGCACATGCATATGAAAAGAAGCCAGCAATTGGAGACAGAGAATGGGGTTTTATGAGCTGTGAAGTATTGAAACAAAGTTTGATTTCATGTAGTTTAATCTATTCTACTTGAATCACATCAAGTGCCCTTGAATTGCTTCAGAAAGGTTTGGAGGCAATTTGAAAATTTGAAGGATTTTGGGATGAACTGTGACTTTAGATCCTGAAACACTGGTGTGGCTTTCTTTGTGTGTACATGTGTGCTTACAATGATGAGAGTGAGGTTGAGGGCAAGCATAATCATCAACCAGTGAGTTGTACTGTCAGTGAATGAGTGAACGGTTGAAGGTCAGCAAAGAATTTAATGAAACAAATTTGAGAAGGAAACACTGGACCTCATAGGAGGGTCAGCAGTACAGGCAGAACTATACTGGATGATTTATTATCCCTCTTAATCCATCTCCAAAGAAAGAAGCAATGCAATCAGAAAATCCTTCGGGATAATTTTGCTGTGGAATAAATGAATGACAGCTTTGCTAAAAAGTGCCGCTCCCCAAGTTTGTACAGGGCACCAATTGTAATCATTTCTGTCCTAACTGCACCTATGTTAGCAACTTCAATATAATAGGACAATAATATCCATGAGGAATAGGAGGATAATTCTCTCGGCACAAATTACAGCAACAATATTGATGCTGGAACCTACGTTTTTGATCATGTGCCTCTAATACAAAATAAAATCTCTTTTAAGCTTTTTTTTTAAAAAAAGTTCAGAATAGGGCTTTCCTTTCTCTTGTTTTTTTTCTCTTTCTTTTATGAACTATGGATGTTTTAATTCAACTTTATGTAATGATACAATGGATCTTGATGCATCATACTTTCATTTTTTTCAAAAAAGGGGAAGGTTTCTTTTAAATAACTTTTTGTACATATTGATAGTTACCCCATGGAAGAGGCATGAATTGTGATTCCAAACAAGTTCTGGGCTGTCTGAAATTTTGGTAGAATCGGTAGCCATAGCAACAGGTTTGCCCAAATACAGAAACAGTTGCTTGTGTTTCTTTTAGCTCCCTCTGTCTCAAACAATTGTAACTCCTTCCATGACATGTTTGGGTAGCAGCTCCTCTGTCTGAAGAACTGCTTCCAAACATTTGGCACCTTCTCTCAGGCATCCCTTCTCTTTTTTATCCTCGAGATTAAGAAAAAAAAATCTCATTTTGTCTCACTTCATCTTATTTTCAGTCACAGCCTGAAAATGTTGAGGGTTTGTGGGTGGATGTTTGTTTTCTTATCCTTCTCTTTTATCAAGCTTTGGCATTCTTTTTCTTCTCTACATGAATTTCCTACTGTTTTTTTGTTTTAAATAAGATTGAGCTTAACAATTATCTCACTGATGTCTCTTCCTTTATGTTTGAAGTTGTCTGCTTTTATTGATTTGTTTTTCTTGCTGAAGAGGTCAGGAAATCAGGAAGAAGCACAGCTGGTTTGGAAAAGCAGCTTGTAAATATCTTGGAATAGGTTAATGGTGTTGATTTACAATATGATAAAATCCTTGAGCAGCCTTAAAGTTTTGAACTCTTTCTTCATTCAAGATGAAGGATATTTCTTGTCCAATTGAAGGAATGGTATGAATAAATCAAGAACCATGGAATATAAAATCTGTTCCTAATGATCATAGCTGGGCTGACCTCACCTATCAAAACAGGTTTGTACTGAACTTTCTGCTGGAAATTGCAATAAAAATAAAATAGTGCTAGAGGATGGCAAACTGGTATGGCTTACAGCTTGAAAAGTTGTTCAAGAATATTTCACATTAAAATTTGCAATGAGTACCAATCATTACTGTAATTACAACTTAGTATACAAGTTTATGAAGGTATACATACTTAATATTATTCCGTTTCAAGGTGAGCAACAGTTATGCAAAGTGAAAAAAAATAGAAGAAGGAAGCAAAATACATAAAAGGGGACACAGAAGCTTCTATGGGGCTGGAATCCAAAGAATATGCGACACATACTCTGTAACTTTCATTGGAGCGTCATGTTTTTCAAGATTAAATAGAATTCCTGATTTTTGTTTTTGTCTGATCATGCATTTTGAACACTGACATTTTCATTTCTTTTTTATTTTGCTTATATTTTCTGGAACACTACCATTTATTTTCTTAGACATTGAGCTTTTTGGTATCCAGCTGCTCATTTGCAGGATCTTTGAAGTGGAATCAAAATATTCAGACCCATGGGTACTGCCTGCAAAATTTAGTTTCTGGCAGGATAAACAGTAAAAATCAGTTTTAAGGGAACCCCAGAAATATGGCAGTAGCATTTCCAGCCTTATAAATCTAGACATTAAATCTAGAAGAAATACTAAAATACAGTGGATCCTGCAATTCCTTGGCCCTAATGGCCTGTTTATTTCTTTCACCAGTGAAGATAAATGGAATGTTTTAAAACATATACCTCTCCTACTTTTTCTAATCTGGAAACATAGGGTTCTTATTAGCTGTTTCTGTTGTTGTTTGATTCTTCTTTATCCTCTAGGTCCTCATCTTTCCTTTGTTGCCAGATGATGCCAGGAAGGAATAATGTTATTAGTTTGTGATCAAAAAATCAGTGCACTGTCAAAGAATATTGGATAAATGAATTCAGAATCAGTGGAAACTTTTTTTTCCCCACTACAATGAAATGGCAGAGCTGTTACTGTTTCTTAAATTGATGCCAATTAATTACAGTTGTTAAACACTGAATAAACAGACATTCTGTATTATGCCAGCTAATCTAGCCTGGCTATCTTTGGGTAACCTGACAATAATTATCTTCTATAGAAATGGGCATGAGTTGTTTCCCCTCACGTATTATTAACACAAATTCTATGACTATACCCTATAGGACATCACAGATGAATGCAAAAAAACATTTGTGTATTTGGAGAAGGCTAGTCTCATTACAGGGTTCTGTGATTGTGCAGTCTTTCTTTTCAGTTGTTCTTCCATACTACTGTTAAATGTATTGTACCTGTAGGTCAGTTTTATTGCTTAATGTTACCTTACACATTTACCAACAAGAATTTATTTCTCACTCACCTGATATTACCACATTGAAGAGTTCAAAGTTAGCCTGTTAAGCAGGACTGGGTGCAGTTAGCAGGCAGTATATTTATTGTGATTTCATAAAAGTAAACATTGTTATTTCATAAAAGTTCATTTCTTTTTCTAAAGCCCCTGTCACACTGCACCAACGGATGGAAAGAGCATGTAAAACAGAGAAAAACACTTGTCATCCGTTGATTAACGCGATGCATCCGTTCTGTACTCACTGCCTCCGTTTTGTGCTTCCTCTCTATCCATACCTGTCAGCATCCGTTTATTGACGTTTCATCGCTCAGGAAAGTTTTGCCCCGCTGCTCAAAACTTTTGAGCGGAAAATGTATCCAATGTGTCCGTTCTGCATCCACTAGGCATCCATTCTGCATCCGTTTACGCATCCGCTATAATCCGCTAGGCATATCCCGCCTGCACATCCGCAACTCCATCCGCTTCCAGCGGTAAACGGACGCAGGGAGGAAGCGAACGGATGATACGCGGAACGGATGCAGAATGGATGCCTAGCAGAGCAGAACGGAAACCACAGCTTTAGAACGGAAAAACGTTTTCGCAGAGGGGACCTATCTCGGATATCTAAGGTATGTCTAAAGAGGACTGCCTAGAGGATGCCTAGAGGATGCAAAGGGACACTATACTGCCTATAAAAACGGGGGATGGCAACTCCCTGGATCTCACTTTCAGACCAGCAGCCCTGCCGGTGCAGACCTCTGCAAGCTTCATCTGACTCTCTGCTCTTTCCAACAGCATCAGTTCATGTCCACGCGGTGGATCGTAACAAAGTCCTTTGGCAGGCCCACCATCCTTCTGCAACAGTGCGAAGCCATCTACAGGCTCTGTGAACTCTACTTACGGGAAGAAAAGGAGGCGTCTGGGTCCGAAGATGGATCGCCAGAAGAGCAGAGGACGGACTGTACAACAAGCTGATGGTGGAGCTCAGGAACGAAGACCACTCATGCGATTCCAGAACTTTCATGAGGATGCTCCAGCCATGTTTGAACGAAGTTGTGGAGCGGCTGACACCGCAGGTTTGACAATGGCAAACACCATTCCGGCCCCAGCCCTGGAACCTGGGCTCAAAGGTGGCACTCACTCTGCGCCACATGCCTCAGGGACGACCTACAGGAGCATGGCGTAACGCTGGAGGGTGCCACACAAACACCATCAGCATTGTGGATCAGAGAAGTGGTGCAAGGCGCCATCATCGAAGAATTTACATGGAGGAGCTGCCTCCAGTGCCCCTCCACTGAAGAAGGATGGAAGAAAAGTTGCAGAGCAGTGGTATCAGAGGTGGAACTTCCCCCACAACCTGTTGAGCCCATAAGATGGGCACAGCACATGGCCTGCAAAGCGCCAGCACAAGTCGGGGTCCACTTATTTCAACTACAAGGGCTTCTGCAGCATCATCCTCTTCAGCCATGGTCGATGCTGACTACAAGATTCATGTACATGCGATGCTTCAGGGCAAGCGGCTCATCTTGCAGATTTGCCCGGTTATAAACACGCACGTCACCTCAAGGAGGGGCTGGAAGGCAAACCTCATGGTGGGCTTCCCAGATCCAGCCCCGCTGCCAACACACACAAGATGTGCCCTACTTCATCGTGGGGATGAACCGGCCCTTTCCCATCACAACCTTACCTCATGAAGCCCTACAACTCCAGATGCCTACGTCCATGAAGCGAGGGATCTTCAACTACAGCTGTCCAGGGCAAGGCGGGGTGGTGGAGAACGCCTTTGGCATCCTGGCCAACAGGTTCCAGGTACTTCTTGCCGACCACCGATGCCAGCATTGGCCCAGAGACCGGTGGAGGAGGATCATGGAAGCTTGCTGCATCCCTGGCACAATCTTCCTGCGCACACCGCTACCGGCCAGGTCTTGCAGAATGCAGGCCAGTGGACCTCCAACAAGGCAATTGGGGACATGGAAGCTGGGAATGGAGGCAGGAACGAAACCTGATGACACTGAGGAATGTGCAAGGCCCCAACAGAGCTCACGATAACAGGGAAGAAGCAGCGCAACGTCCTGAGACAACTTGGTGCAACTCCGCCAGCTGAGGCAGTGAGTGGCAAGACAGATTGATAGATGCTTAATGGATGCTTCCTTGAGCCTGTGGCATAACCATTCTTGATGAGGTTGTTGGCCATGTATGTTGAGTGGCCCTACAATGAAGAGGGCATTAATAAAGAGTTGTTTTCTATGTTGACATGTGTGGAATAATTGATTACATTTATTATTGATAATAAAGGGCCTATAGGTGTAGCACCTGGGAGGGTGGACGCATCCAGTGCCACTCCTGCTTGCAACTGGAAGGTTTATCTATCCCACCGCTATTACCCATCCCAAAAGATATCCCTGCCATCCCACTGCTATCCTTACGCGCATACCCAAAGCTATTACCACACATCCAAGGTATCCCTGCTCGATCCACTGCTATCGCTTACCGCACCCCACAGTTATTAACACAATCCCACAGATATCCCTGCCATGCCCACTGGCTATCTTAACCCTCCCTCAAGCCTGCAAAGCTTAAACATTTCTAAAAGTATTCCACCAGACTTTATTAAAAAAAGAAATGAAGCTCAGTGTGTGAATCGAAGATAGACTTTATTAACAACAAGCTATAAAACAAAAATGAGTCTCTGGCACTGCCTCTTGGTCGTTCTCTCAGGGGTGAAGGGTCCAGAGTCTGCTGTGGAAGGTGGCTGGTGCTGAGTGCTTGTCTGATCCCCCCGCATGTCATCAGCTCCTCCAGAAGCACAGGCAGGCAGAGAGGCTCCGCAGCCCCAGAAGAGCGAGCCTGTGCTACCGAAGCCCCAAGCAGAACCAGAGTGAGGGCCAGGGGGTGGGATGTGGCCCTGTCCTCTTGCCAGGGCTGGCAGCAGATGGCTGAGGCTTTGTGTTCTTCCCCATGGTTGTGGGGTTGCTGGCTGGGCAGGGAGACTGGCAGGGAGGCTGGCAGGAACCAAGGCTTGGCAGGAAGGCTGGCAGGCACCAAGGCTGGGCAGGAAGGGCTGGCAGGCAGGCAGGCACCAAGGCTGGTAGGAAGGCTTGCATGCAGGCACCAAGGCTGGCATGAAGACTGGCACCAAGGCTGGGCAGGAAGGCTGGCAGGCAGGCATGGCACCAAGCGCTGGCAGGCAGGCATGAACACAAGGCTGTCAGAGAAGGCAGGAACAGGCTGGCAGGAAGGCAGGCACCAAGGCTGGCAGGCAGAAAGACAGCAAGGCTGACAGGGAGGCTGGCAGCAAGGCTTGCAGCAAGGCTTGCAGGCAGGCATGGCAGGCAGGGCAAGCAAGGCTGTCAATCCGTCCGGCAAGCAGGTCTTTCCTCTGAAATGGTGACCGTGCTCCGAGCTGCTTCCCTTATAGTCTGCGGGGCTTACGCAATGCATCCTCTCCCGCATGCGCAATTAACGCTAGGCATCCGTTAGGCCTTTCCGCTCTGGCATCCGCTTCATATCCGCTGTGCATCCGCTTTAATCCGTTCCGCGTCCGCTTTGCTGAGGGCCCCCGGAAGCCCTGCGGATGTGCCATCCACTCCTCAGTCCGCTTCCATCCGCTGGGCTTTCCGTTCCGCATCCACTTTCCATCCGCTCTGCGTCCTCCCTGCGTCCTGTTCCTTTCCGTGTTTATCCACTCTGGTTATGCAAATTTTCGGCCCTTTTGAGAGCGGATAACAAGGATGGAACATTTTTCTTGTCCGTTGTGTCCTTTTTACTAACGTTTTGCATCCGCTGGGCAGTGTGACAGGGCCTTTAATTGTTAACAAAATGACTAGGCTATCCTGTATCTTCCTTACATTCTATCTGGTCCTGTTACCTGAGTGATAGACAGGAAGAAAGACAAAAGAAAAAAAACCAAACTTCTAAACCAGAAAGGATAAAAGGTAGCAATCAAATGAATCGGTCCTTTATGGATTTAAAGCCAAATTTAATGGAATTTAACTTTGATTTTTGAAAAGCAGTAGTAAGAAANCTCTCTCTCTCTCTCTCTCTCTCTCTCTCTCTCTCTCTCTCTCTCTCTCTCTCTCTCTCTCTCTGTGTGTGTGTGTGTGTGTGTAGTTGTTCTCAGCTAATCCAGCATTTATGGATCTTAAAAAGTGAACACAATGGAAGGCATACAGATAATTACAATTAATAAAAGTTTAATAATTTAAACCCAATATTTAACAGCATTGGAGACAATCCTCCAGATTACTTGCAGTAGCTTTTAGGAGGAAATGCCATGGCATCTGCTCACAAAAGGGGTTGTCTCTGTGGGGCAAATCTCTCACTCTCCCTAACTCTTCCTGCCATGCCTTGGAATGATCATCCCAGTACAGAGAAGATTAATTACAAGGAAATTGAATGTTTAGTTTATTTAGGTCTACAATTAAAGAAGAGGAAAAGCACTTGTAGACAGACAACAGGGAATCCACAGAGAATGGTTCTTGGTAGCATAAGCTGTTTGCTTCATTAAGCCATTTGACGGTGAGGTATAGGCCACCAGGGAAGTGAAAGTCGATAACAACTTATTAAGGTCAAAGCAGGGAGCTTGTTAGTTTGCGCCTCATGCTTGGTAAGCAAGTGGCAGGCTGCTCTGGAAAACAATAGAATAGAATAGAATAGAATAGAATAGAATAGAATAGAACAAACTTATTTTAAGCAATCTTGTTCCTGTGTTAAAAGGAAACAGGATAGCAGGAAGACCAGATCTGACTCTCTCAGCAAACTATGCTGTGATCAAAAAAGTCAAAATAGAGGCCAGAATGATACAACTGAAGCTCCACTTGGTTTTTATGAGCAATGCCACATTAAAAACAAACAAACAGGTAGAGCTTTGTTCTCAGTATCTGTTTTGTCCTAGGCCTCACCCAAAAGCACTAAGTCAATTCTGAGTCCCAGCAAAAACCACTTTTATTACATTAATGTGAACTTATTTCATTCACAGTCAGTCAATGGCTTGGCAAACAGTCTTGCAAAGGTATACTAATGAGCTCAGACCTTTATCAATTCTGGAACACTGTCCAGTAAATAATTCCACACTCATTGCTGGCAGGGAAGGGCTGGGTTATACAGACATATCTCCATGAGGCTAGAATAAACCAACAAAAGAGCAAGTTGTTTCCCGCAAAAGCCCCCCTCCTCTTTTGCTTATCTTTTAATCCTGATGGGAGGGGCCATTCATCGTCCACCTGTGGCCTTGCTCCCATGTTGACCCTGAATTCTTAATTGCTCCTTTCTTTTAGCATCTCTGCACATGTGCAGTCTGGAAACTGGTTCCAACTGCTCCCCGGCCTCATTGCTATCTGAGCCTGAAGGCAGCTGATGACTGCCAGCTCTGCCTCTGAGGCAGATCCTTCATCTGAGCCTTCCTCAGCCTTCAAGACTGGCCCAGGTTCCTCCCCAATCTCTTCACTACTGTCTGACTCTGCTGCAGCTCCTCCAGCTGCCGGCAGGCCACAACAGTATCCCTGCTGCCCTTTGACTGGGGATACTCTAGTGATAAATAAAAACACACTGAAGCAAAATTTAGGGGGCCATTCTTCATGTTCACATTATGTATCTTGTGTAACGTATTTACTGTTGAGGCAAATTTTGCTTGCTGGTTGGAAGGCGAGGGAGGAAACCTTTTTTCTTCTTAGGAATACATATCACCTGAGAGGAAATTTAGTCAAAAATTGCGCAGTTGATAAACGCAGAGCCATTAATGAATGGTGACCAAGACTCACTAACTCATTCGTTCACTCTCATTTTCATTTTCATTCAACATTCATGAAGAATATAAAGTAGTTTTTGGTTTGGATTTGTTCTCATGTAACATGAAGGGATAAGTTCTTTTGGAGATTCTCCCCAAAACTGTCCTTCAGGAACTTAGCCCTCCCTCTTCACTCAGCCTCCTTTCTGATGTTCTCTTGATAATGAAGAGAAGATTGGAACAGCAATAATTTGAAACTTTCCTGCTCCAGAAGTATTTTGTTCTCTAAATTTCTTGGGGGTGAGGGTGAGACAAGAAATTCTCTGAAAATTCTAAGTTTTTCACAAAATGAGGATCCCCCCACCTCACCTCACCTCATCTTTCATTAGTTGTGAATTGGAGGGAGGGTTCCTAGGCATTAGCTTCAGAGAATATTGAAACTATTGAAATGCCTGGGAGGAAATGGTTGCAGACATCCCTGATGAATGCCTTTGAAGCTTTGCCTATGGATTTAGTCATTCCTTGGGTGTGGCTAACTGATTGATGGGTTTAACCTTCTTTCTAGGACTCTTCAACAGTGTTTCCTTCTTCTGTTTCTGTTCCTCCCCTATTGCTTCTTCCCTTCAGTTCCAGGCCATCCAGTTTAGCTTTCCTCCTTTCCCTTTCTTCCTCTTCTCAGCACAGATATCACTTTATCTTACACCTTACTCAGTGTATCTTAACTGGGAAGCTTGAAGATATGTGGAGTTCAGCTCCCAGAATTACCCACCCAGCAGGCATATTCTGGGAGTTAAATCCACAAAGCTTCAAGGTTTCTGCTTCAAAAGCAGAAACACTGCTTTTACTCTTAGCACCTCCATACTATTTTTCTTCTCTTTTTGTGTGGCTTCTGAAAGAAAAAAGAAAGGAATGATGTGTGTTTACAGAATGCCTTTTTGAAAGTAAGGTTGTTTTCTGAGTGTGAGAGAGAATGGTTGAAATTGTTGGGCAATCAGTTCTGGGTTGCAAATGTCCAAGCACTTTGTCAGCCTAGATCTGGTAAGCTGAAATATATGCAGAATGGCAAATATCCATAAACATTTCCATGCACATTGACAGATGTGGCCATTTATTTGGGGAGAATCTTAAGAAGTAGTTTCATTTGGAACCAGCAATTTTCAGTTAATACTACACAGTATTTATGTCTTTATTTTTCTGCCTACTAGGTGGGGTGATTTGACTTCAGGGTCATCGTCTTTGGGGATATATATGGTACAATTCAATTCCAACACATTTTGGAAAAATTACACAATGCACTAGACACAATCCATGTTTCTCCAAATCTTCTTTAGATTTGAGCTGCTCCTGAAATGAAATATTTAGGAGATAGAAAAAACTGATTTTAATTGTTAATATATTGCCATAATTTTAAAGGGAAACAGGATTTGTGGAAACATTAATCGAGTTGTCTAATCTCGTTTGCTGTCATTTGTAGAAAAACAAAATGAAGGCCTTTGAAATCTGTGTAATGACTGTTACGGGAAAAAACTGTACCGTTATATTCTTGGAAACATTTAAACAAAAGTAGTTATTGGAAGGCTTCCATTTTATTTCAGTCAAGTATCTTTGTAGCACAATGGGAATATAAACTGTGGTAAGAGTAGTCATTTTAGCCATCATAACTGATTCCAAATGTGTACTAATAAACTAAAGGAGATGGGTTTAGTTATAAATGGAATGATACGAGGGACTAATGATACAAACAAATGAGAGAAGTTATTGCTAGGCAGGAAGTTTATGATGCTATTGATATAAATGGTCACAAAATGTTTCCATTTGTGAATATTTCCAAGGTTAAGGCCGAGTAGTGCAACAAACAAATTATTGAGATGGGTAAGGAGGAACTGTCTCCCTAAACCAGTGCTTCTCAATCTTAGTAACTTTAAGATGTATAGTCTTCAACTTCGAGAATTCCTCAGCCAGCCAGACTGCCTGGGGAATTCTCAGAGCTGAAATCCACACAACTTACAGTTCTTAAGGTTGAGAAATATTGCCATAACTGAAACCACCCTTCTGCAGGGGCAATCAGAACCTGTAGAATTGTACTTTCCAGGCAACATAATAAGGTTATATAAATGCACCAGCAAGACTGCTAGAAATGGTGCTGAAAAAAACTATGAGAAGAACCTATTCCAAATATACCTTACCAGTACATGAATAACATACTCCATGTAGTGCCAGTCCCAAAATGTTGCCAATTGCAGAAAAGAAGGAAAACTTTGTTTATCCAGATGTGGTATTCAGCCAGTTCTTGTGTACCAGTAGTGGAAATTTTGACTGGTTCTGAGAACTGGCAAATGCCACCTCTGGCTTTAGTCATTGTATTTTAAAAAAGGGGGTGATTATTTTGATTTTTGTGTTTGAATTTTTTTTTATTAAATTTCTATGCCGCCCATCTTCCCTACAAAGCAACTCTTATCCATTTTACCATAATTCTGCTTCCTCTTCCTCTTGAAAATTTGCGAAGACAAGAAACTCTATTTCTTTGAGTAAATGCACTTGTGATTGTTTCCAGAATCAGATGAAGTAAAGAAAAAGAGTGAGAGTAGCAGGAAATAATCCAATAGCTTGTAAAAAAAAATTACAACCAGTTTAATGCTTGTGATTCAAGTGGAGAAGGAAATTGATTGAACATGAAGCTGAAAGAAAAGAAAAAGGACTAGCTAGTTGCCAGTGATCTTTCCCCTGAATAGCCTGAGGGAAGAAAAAGAAGAAGAAAATCCTAAATGCTGGAATGTGGATACAGTATGGCTAATCCTTGACTTATGACCACAATTGAGCCCAATATTTCTGTTGTTAAGTGAAACATTTGTTAAGTAAATTTTGCCCCATTTTATGACTTTTCTTTCCACAGTTGTTAAGCGAATCACTGAGATTATTACATTAGTAAGCTAGTTGTTATGTGAATGTGGCTTCCCCTTGACTTTGCTTGTCAGAAGGTCACAGGCAGTGATCATGTGATCCCAGGACACTGCATCCGCCATAAAAATGAGTTCGTTCCCAAGTATCCGAATTTTGACTGTGTGGCCATGGGAATGCTGCAGTTATCATCAGTGGAGAAAAACAATCATAAGTCACTTTCCAATCCCATTGTAACTTTGAATGGTCACTAAATGAACAGTTGTAAGTTAGAGGACTGCCTGTACTCCATATTCTTACCTGCTCTAAAAAAATTCTTCCTCCCTTTCCTTTTACCTGACAGCTATCCAATAAGAAGTTCGCAGACTGCAGTTGTCCAGAATCCCTGCTTTATTGACCTGATTCCATGATACTGGAATTTTTGTCCTATTAGATCTGATTTTATAATGCTTTGGTAAGGCCACACTTAGAATACCGTATTCGGCTTTGGTCGCCATGATGTAAAAAAAGATATTGAGACTCTAGAAAGAGTGCAGAGAAGAGCAATAAAGATGATTAGGGGATTGGAGGCTAAAACATATAAAGAACTGTTGCTGGAATTGGGTATGTCTAGTCTAATGAAAAGGAGGACTAGGGGAGACATGATAGCAGTGTTCCAATATCTTAGGGGCTGCCACAAAGAGGAGGAAGTCAAGCTATTATACAAAGCCCCTGAGTGCAGGACAAGAAGCAATGGGTGGAAATTAACTGAGGAGAGAAGCAACTTAGAACTAAGGAGACAGTTAGAACAATTAATCAATAGAACGACTTGCCTCCAGAAGTTGTGAATGCTCCAGCACTGAAAATTTTTCAAAAAATGTTGGGTAACCACTTGTCTGAAGTGGTGTAGGATTTCCTGCCTAGTCAGGGGGTTGGACTAGAAGACCTCAAGGTCCCTTCCAAGTTTGTTATTCTATTCTATTCTGATTAGAGATGATTAATTTTGGTTCTAGTGTAACAGTCAGTCTATTTTCCAGTACAGCCTGAGTGAAGACAAATCTCCATGTCAAGACTTGGAATATTTTTCCAATCAAGAAGTGCATATTCTTAGAGGAGAAATCTATACATTACAGTGCAAATATGCTGTGGGAGGTAATTGGCATCAGGGAAGAAGTGTTTTCTTTGATTTCTTTAAAATTATTCACTTCATTGCAGAAGCTTACACTTTTATTAGACAGGGCGAGCTGAACACTTTGGGCAATAGATGTTGTGTGCCAACATCTGTTGCCTTAAGGTGCAGTGGTGATCAATTCACTTTAATTTTTGTAGAACAGTAGAAGCCACCGATTTATTCTTCACCTCAGGCAGCAAAATAGCTAGGTGTAACCCTGCCTGAGGGATTCACAAGCAGGAAATAATGGAAATAGTTATTTCCTATTCTTTGTTCCCACTGTCTCCCGTGTTTCCGCTGACTTTTAGTTCCATTGGCTAATTTGGTTAATAGCTGCAAATGTATCTACATTTAAAAAAAAAAACCTACGCTGTGATCATAGATATGTCTTATGTGGAATTTTCTTATCTCTAGTTATGCAAGAAAACAACCAGGAAATAGGAAAATCATTTTTCTAAGCTATATAGACTACAGTGCTACTATTTTGCGAATATGAAGCTGTGGGAAATGTAATATTGTAGAATCACAGGGATGTATTCAAAAAAGACTTTTGATATAATTTATAAATCAATAATTTACAATTGATAATTGTAAATCAAAAATAGCCAAGTTTTGAATTTGGATATAAAACATTTTGAGAACAAACTACATAAGCTAATCAGGAGTATCCAATCATCCTTTAAATTCCTCTGTGGATTAACATTGTTGAGGACAGGAGGAAGTGATTTTATTTGATCCATCAACAATTCTAGTGACTAAGGAGAGAAAGCGTAAGAAAGTGTATTCATTGACAGTTTTCAGAATATTTGAAAGCATCATCTGTAGCCTTGTGATTTTCTACAAAGTTTTTGTTTGCAGGAATGGCATTTGCACTGCTTCGTTCTGTTTTCAAAAAGAAAATATAGATACCATATCAAGGGAAGATCTCATTTCATTTCCAAGCAAATGAGCACACAAATACCTCATAGTTTTCCGTTGGCTATTGCAATATTCATGCCCCATTTATTCTTGCTGCAAAATGCTTTCTAGGAAAAAAAAGTTAAATCAGAGTTCATGTAACATGCCAAATACTTGAGGCAATATATTTATCATCCTACATTTAATGGTTAAGAGTATTTCCTTCAGTTTACATTTAGTCTCATTATATTCTGCTTCTTTGGCCCAAAATGGTATCTCAAATGCATACTCAACTCATATTTCTCTCTTTGCTGTATAATAATGTAGGTATATTAACATTAAACACGTAATTAAAACATAAACATAAGTCTATTTATTTTTCTTCATGATTGGGCTAAATTTTTCAAACCAAAGATTGTGCCTGGCTTTTGAGTAGCTGGTCAGAGGTTACACTCCAAAAAGTAGTTGAACCAAGCAGAAGGTGGAGCCAGAATAAAAAATAAATTTTATTCATATCATTATGTGTCCCTCAATAATTTCCTGCCCTCTCCTCTATCAAAGATCCTTTGCTTAAGCACTATCATTGCCTGATTTTGTCTCAAGGGCATTTAATATTTAATTCTCCAATTGATCTGAAGGAAATGACAAAATTAAAAAATATTAAGTGCTATTTAACGAAAATATTAGGTGCTATTCAGTGAAAAAAGAACCTATTCAACAGTGGGAAAGAAACTACCATACCTAAGAGAAATTGAACAAATGGTTAACAATATTATATCCATTTTCTCAATATACTTCACAATTTAGGATAGAATAACAGAGTTGGACGGGACTTTGTAGGTCATCTAGCCCAACCCCCTGCTCAAACAGGAAACCTATACCATTTCTGACAGATGGCTATCCAGTCTTTTCTTAAAAACTTCTAGTGATGAATCTCCCACATCTTCTGAAGGCAAATTATGGTTAATTGTTCTCACTGTCAGAAAATTTCTCCTTATTTCTAGATTGAATCTCTCCTTGATCAGTTTCCATACTTTATTCCTTGTCTGGCCTTCCGGTATTTGAAAAATATGTTAATCCCCTCCTCTCTGTAACAGCTCCCTCAAATATTGGAATAGTACTGGTCCTTCTTTTCACGACATTAGCCATGCCCAATTCCTGCAACCATTCTTCATATGTTTTAGCCTCCAGTCCCTTTGTTTATTATTTTACACTCCCTTGTTTCCTTTTTCTTTGTTTCTTGACTAGATGGACCTTGGACCTTCCTAGCATTGGACTGTCACAAGAATAGTGTTAGGAACTAAAATATAAGCATTGTTTAACTCCTTTTTCTACTTATTAATGTAGGTCACAGTTTCTGGAGCCTTTGAAGGAAAATGTGAATTACAGGTTCTAGTATACTTTAAATCGTAGTCATTTAGGAAGGAACAAATTGCTAAAGCATAGATTCTGACAACAGAATTAAAGCAATTAGTGAAACAAATTGAAAGAACTTTTATTATTATTTGTGTCTCCTGACTAATTTGTTGTTAGGAATGTTGATGAGTAGACTGATCATGAATGCTGTGGACCAACACTTCTGCAAGCCAAGAGACTAAGCCTGTGCCATCCTTACAATGAGAATGAATGAGAAATAGAAAATATAATGAGAATTAGTAGATCAGATTGGTAGTAGAGCAGATTAACGATAACCTTGGCAATAGCCAGGTACTGTAGAAGATGACATATTGTGATATCTATAGTTGTCAGCTTCTTATATGGGTTAAAAATGAAAATGCAGACATGTAAATCCATTAAATTTGCAAAACATGAGCTACTATAAAATTCTTTCTTCAGTAATTGTTCAATAGGAAATAGTTATCACCCTATTCACAACTCTTAGATAAAAAGAAAATGGTGTTTGGGTTACTTGAGTTATTCTTACAGTTTCACTGTCATCAAAGATCTTTCCGATTAATTCCAGGTTCTTCTTAATGTTGTATGGAAAAAGAAATTTTTTTTTTTAAATGATCAAATATTCATACTGAAAGACAGGATGTTTGCATTTTTATAGTTTATTATTGTTCTCAAATACAATTATGCTGAAGCAGTTATATCAACTGAGGAAAAGTACAGCAGCGGAGCAGTTCTGACTGAGATATACATTGATATGACCAGTGTTTTGTAAACAAGTGTGTTGGGATTCAAGTCCAAGAAGTTCCAGCCATTTTGATTATTACCTGGTGATTCTGGGAGCTATAGCTCCAACAAAACCAAAAGAAATTAGATTTCATAGATGCTTAGGACTGGGTCAAAAAGTCAAGATATTGGCCAAAGTCATGCTATTGAAGCCCTGATTTTTTTTGTGTGTAGTTTTTTGTGTAAAGGACAGAAGTTCGATCATGTGACCATAGCTGCCATCTTGATCTTTTCAGTCCCATAGGCACCCCTACTTGACTGTTATGGCTGCCATGGGGAGCCAACATCTTTAATAGCATTCACTGTTATAGTAGATTATGAGTGGTGCATAGTTATAGTCTGTAAAAGATTTTTAAAATGTATGAGTCCAAAGTTATTAAAAATGGGGGAACAGGAAAGATAGAGTTCAAAGCATTATTGAATCTTTTTTGCCACTTCAATTCTGCGGTTATATATGGTTGTTCAACATACTGAGATTATATATGCTTTGCTGTATGCTGATATAAAATGAGCTTGGTATTTCCTTGTGATAAAATGTGATTGAGTCTTTCTTATAAAGAAAACTCTCTATACTGAAAAGTTAAAAATTAGCAATTTCTTAAAAAACAGCATCAATGAGAAATCATGAACTTGGGGTATATGCGGCTTTGGCATAATGCATGACAGTTTATAACTAATGGCTTATGTTTTAGTGATGTGTGCAGACTAAACCACTGTGACATAGTAGGCTTATTCAAAGCATATTAACAACTCATCTGTCACCATTTACAAACCATGTGTCTTACCCTGATCATCCGGGGAAAAATATATACATTATGGATCATTAATAGGTTGTTGTTGCTTCTTATGTCATTAATTTTTTTCCCTTCATGTAACTGATTTAACAAATATCCATGACTTTTGGTGGGGCCTGAATGATTGCTGATATCTTTGTGAGCAATAGATTAAGAAAAGTATTTTCATTTGGCCGCTTTTTCAATTCTCAGTTGCCACCCCATCTCAACTCCACAGAATTTCCCCTGATATTTCAAATGCATTTAAGAGCAAACAACCATATTTTATGATGATGGTATAGAAGAGAAATGATCCTTGTTATTTCTTGCCATCCATTTACATGACCATTTTAATCACAGGTTTTGATGATTTTTAGTTACCTTAAAGTGGGCTCCAACTTCAAATCATGTGAATATTGTTGGCTGTACAGTATCTAAGTCAGCTTGTTTGCACATGTGTTTATTTGCCATCTTTATTATTTTTCATTTTTATAATTATAAATATTTTATTTTTATAAATAACTCAAGGCAGCAAACATATCTAATACTCCTTTCTCCTTTTATTTTCCCCATAACAACAATAACCCTGTGAGGAACTGACAGAAAGAGTATGACTGGCCAAAGTCACCCAGCCAGTTTTCATGCCTAAGAGAGGATTAGAACTCTCGTTTTCTGTGTTTTATACAGCCAACCTCCATCCTTTAAGCTTGTTTGCTGCCTTTAGAGAATAATAGAAATATTGTCAACATATTAGTATTGAAAAAAATGAAAAAAAACCCTTTTCCTCATATGTTCTCAGAGTAGCATTACATAGTCTATATTAAGCCCCACCTGCACTGGGAAGGCTGGGCAGGTCACCTACCATATCTTCTGAAAGAAAAGTCAGTCTGACATTGGTTCAAGATAAATGCAGCAAAATAATACAGATTCAAGGTTGTTGGGTGCCTCTGTCCTGGAATTTCCTGTATGGATAGAGCTGGGTGTAACATCAAACATTTTAAAAGCAAATGACATTTGCACCAAAGTTGAACACAACAGGAATACAGCCATGTGTTTTATGAATGGATCAGCACATCTGAAATACTACACAGTATAATTGTTTTCTTTCTTCTGAACCTCTTTGTTCAAAGGATCAGGATATCCTGGTGCTAACCACTGCTGGAAAATAATATAGTTGCAACAATAGTATAATACTTAAGAAGGATTTCACTTTTTATGCCAGATCTGTGTTGAAACATGAGTATATTTAAGGATCTATTAAAGTTATTTAATTATTTAAAACTATTAAAGAAACACTTTAGCGAATATACAAGAAACTCTTAATAATACACCTTTTTTAAAAAGTGGAAATGCTAAGGGTGCTTGGACCTCATGCTGTTACTGATTATTATTTTGGCATCAGTAAAATGTATGTGTGTTCCAATTTTTAAAACATAAGAATGTTAAAATTCAGTCCATTTTCCTCCTCCTCCTCCTCTTCCTCTTCCCCTTCCCCTTCCCCTTCCCCTTCCCCTTCTTCTCCTTCTTTATGAATGAGGTTCCTGTTTATTTTTCAAGTGTATTTTTTGGAAATGATACTAAGTTTAATAGTAGCCTGTGTGGAAACTAAAAGTTAAACCATAAAACTCTGAAGTCAAAAAGTTAAACTATGATCTCATTTTAATTATTTGTAAAACAAGAAAGAAAGAAAGAAGGAAAGAAAGAAAGAAAGAAAGAAAGAAAGAAAGAAAGAAAGAAAGAAAGAAAGAAAGAAAGAACTGATTAGTTTACTCTTCCTAGAAAAAGTATAAACAACAGAACATGTATCTGATCACCTTCCCAGAAAGTTATACAGCCTAGAATGAGCAATCCAGAAGTCCTGTCTGCCAACCTGGATACACCTTTCTGATAGTAGCAGGACAAACAAAATTGGCTTCATTGCAGTCTTGAAGTGGCATGTTTAGAAGAAAGATTGTTGCTTGAATAATCCTGTTCCCCAATCACAGAGAGCTGCAGGATCTGACAATTTCACTAGAAATAGGTCCATGCTTAGGTTTTAACAGATTAACTGTAGCTTTTTGGATTAGATAAAAATTCAGAATACTTTTACTAATAATTTTTTGATCATTTTTATTAAACCAAAGGAACAATTATTTAGAAATATGTTCTGGGGTTCATCCTTCTAAGAATCATGTCTACATGCTCCAGGCTGGACAAGTTGAAAATTATTCTTCATAACTTGATAGAAGAAGTTATTACAACTAGACTTTTCAGTTGGAATCATTTCCATTTGGAATCATTTCAAGATTTTATGTGAACAGTTCACTTGGTATGATAGAATATTTTATTTTTACGGGCCAGAAGTTGGATGATTCTGTTGTAAGATAATGGTGGCAAAGCTGCATGAATAGAGATCCTTACCTGAATTTACTTCTGTTCAGGAAGACTTCAGCAGTGAGAAGGCATTTTTTTCTTTATCTTTTTTTTCTTTTACAGTTTTCCATTCTTTTCTTATTGCAAGGTATGATTTTTTATCTGCTGGTTTACATCTTCCCAATTTTATTGATTTTATTTTTTATTTATTTGATTTGTCAATCTCTTACAAGATAACAGGTATAAGTATAAGCATATTATGAATACATAAGATGGATACGAATAAGAAAAATAAAAAGAAACAATAGGACAGGGACGGTCGGCACATTGGTGCACTTATGCACGCCCCCTACAGACCTCTTAGGAAAGGGGTGAGGTCAAAAGTAGAAAGTCTAAGATTAAAGTTTTTGGGGTTTGGGGAAGAAACCAGAGTCAGGTAGAGTATTCCAGACATTGGCTACTCTGTTGTTGAAGTCATATTTCCTGCAATCAAGTTTGGTGCGGTTAACCTTGAGTTTGTATCTATTGTGTGCTCTTGTATGTTATGGTTGAAGCTGAAGTATTCATTCATCATTAGGCGAGGACATTGCAATGTATAGATTTTTATTAACTATATTTAGATGAATGGAAAGTGGCATAGTTCTAGGTTTTTCTAGGTTCTAGAGTTTGCAAGTCTGGTGGCATTAAGGTATTCTGCAAGTGAGTAGAGGAGCGCAAGAAATCTTCTCTGCGTGAAATATTTTGGACTCTCCACTGCTGCATAATATCAGATTACTGATATGGGGTTCAGGACTGATGAGCTGCATTCAAGTATAGTCTAGCCAAATGTTTTATATGATCTAAGTTAGCAGTGTGATATTACCAACATAAAAAGCAACGTAAGATTAGATTAACAAACTCTGTCATATCTTTTTGGCTATGCAGTTAAGTGGGCTCTAGCAACTGAGATCATGAGAGATGGTGTACTCTCAAGAATCTTTAACAGAGTTTGGATCCTCAGCAAGGTCTTTGGACTATTCAGCCTGTATTTTATTTTACTGCATTTTTGGCCAGAATAGTGTAGACAGAGCATTATTATTGTTGAAGATTTGAAGTTCCATTTGATACCATCTGATACATAGTTCAAGATCTTTGTGAGGGAAGTAGTATTTCTGTGGTATTGAATAGCTTTACATTCATCAGCGAGAAGAAACGCAGATTGCTCTTAAATATGATCACAGAGGTCATTTATGTGAGTTATGAAGGAGAGTTGTCCTAGAACCTGCCTTGGGGGACACCACTGTTGACAGGTACAGAATTTGATAGCGCGCTGCCCAATTTTGACCATTTGTTGTCTGGGATTTGACTGGAATTGCGTCTACCTCCAGTTATGCAGTTGTCCAGAAGATACCGTAAGATTTTAGTTTTAGTAGTAGTTTGTCATGTACCACTGAATCAAAGGCTTTACAGAAGTCTATGAAGATTGCGTCTATTGCTCTGCCCTGATTGAGTTGTCTAGTCCATATGTTTTTGCAGTGTATGAGTTGCAGATTACAGAATAATTTTTTTCTGAAACCAAATTGTTTATTGGAGAGTAGGTTGTTTGTCTCTCAGTGGAGGATAATGGATTGACTTTACAGGTGATGCAGCATAAAGAGATTGGTCTGTAATTTTCAACTAGGCTGGGTCTCCCTTTTTGAAGATGGCAAGGAGCTGGTCCTGAAAGATTATTCAAAGATTATGCTTAGAGGTTCGGCTGATAGCCATAGATAGCTTTTTTAAGAAGTAGGCACGTGTTCCGTCCAGTCCAGTAGTTATTTCCACTTTCTCTTATCATTAATTTTTTCCCCTTTTAGAAATGGAACTTTAAGTTCAAAACAAATCCAAAACTGTTTGTTGGATATTGTAACATTCCTGAATCCTTTGGCTTTCCTGATTCATTTCATTCACAGTTCATTCTGGAATGTGAATCGGTGTTATTTCCTGTCCAGCTGAAGAGCAGTTGAGGTTACCAACTTGCTAATCCTCTGCACTTCAGCTTTGCTGCGATTTAAAACCAAACAACTAGGGAGAGAGAAAAAGAAGCAGGGTGGTGGTGGAGATTTTTAGAATTAATTCAAACACAGCTGCTTTAATATTCCCATCCTGGAGCAGTTAGTAGAAGTTTTGGGAAATGGTTGTAAGGACTTGTCAAGCTAAAATGAGGTGAATTTAAGCTGGTGTTGCTGGATAGTTCAAAATTCTTTACACCCCTCTCCCACCCCCCAAAAATTGCACAGCAGAAGTTGGAAAAACTTTGGTTTCTAAAACCAACAGCTGCTCACATCCTTATGCCTAATTATCACAGGGCTGGTAAATAAACGCTTCCCTGTGGGTGTAATTGCTTTCCCTGGTAGTCTTAGCTGATATGGGGCAGGGCCAGGGAAGAGAAGAGAAGCAAAAGAAAACATTCCTCCAGTTTGGATTTTTTCTTCTTCTGACTAGCTGTAGGCTGGGTTTAATCAAACATGGTTAACTTAAAAGTTTAGAGGGAGGGAAAAGGGAAAAGGAGAACATTTGCATGCAATTGCGAAAGAACAGCTTTGGAACAGACATGACTAGGACACTCTTTGAAAGATAAATTTCAAGCAGAATTTGTTGCTTCAACTTTAGGAGCAACAAGACTGTGGTAAGTTTAGAGAAACTGTTAGAGACAGCTGGTTCAAGGATGTTTGGTGCTTCTACCCCTCCTGGAATTTAAAGGCATTCTCGTCTTCTGAAGAAGTATCCGTCTTTTTGAGAATGCCTGTGCTGAATAGGTTTTTCAGTGTGTCAGACAAGGGTAGGCAGTGGGGAACTGATGAAGATTGGATGCCCTTGTCTGCCGAGACCCTGCCTGTCTCTCAACAGGGAATTCTATTTTGGGGGTTGCCTGAGAAGTTCAGAATCATAAAGCTAATCTGGAAATCCAAAAATGAGCTTGCAGAGACGAAGAGAAGAGGAGTTTCGGAAAGTGGAGGGAGTACTCATGTTTTATCAGGTTAGTTTAAAATATGCAATCAAAATTATATCGGCATGGCTCTAATAATAAGCTTGGCTTGTCCTCCTCCCAAATTCCCCCCTCCCCCCCAAAAAACTGGTATATTTGATTGTTTGTTGTTTAAACATGTAATGCAGATATACTCTATATATTTGTTCTTCATTAGGAGCATTGAAAGCTTTTGTGGGTTTACCATATTTACTTAAATTATATAAGACAGCATTCAAAGTCAACTTCCTCGCTGCAGTCATCAATGAAGAATCAGTATTTTGTGTTCTCATAAACCTTTTATGTTATGTCTCTTTCTTTAAAATACTTCCTAATGCATACAATTATAGTGTTAATTAACATGTTAAGAGATTATTGCATACATTTTGGATAGCATATTAAGAGTGATCAATGTCCTAAATCCTAAAGGTAACAGAATCAGCTTTGGTGTTTATTTCCCAGCATTGGAAGCTTGCCCCCTCCAACCAAAATCTTAATGAGCTCCAGAAATAACAAAGTTAATGAGGAAACAAAAAATTAGTAATTGGGGGATTAAAAGGGAAATTTTATGGAATCAAAATAATTTTTAAAATCTCTACTAAAAATATAATGAAATTAAGTATGTGTTTAACTTCTTTCTGTTACAATTAGTACAGAATAATCATCTCCTAAATTATATTCAGTTTTTTAGTTACTTGATTGTACATGTTTGATTGTGAATTGTGTCCAAATAAATACTTTGGGATCAAAATCACTTTTTGTGAATCAATGGGAATTTAGACATTTCTATGTCTGCATTAGTGCCTAGCTAAATACCTACAATGGTTTCTCTAAATTATTTTTCTTTACAGTGTTATTTAAAAGCAAATTAGTAACATTGTGCTTTCGTTATTTTAGGCTACTATTCAATACAGAGAGAAAGAAAAAGAAAAGTGAAATGAATCTTTATGATTAAGGCAAATACATTCTGACCATTTCCAAAAGTGTTAACTTAGTCTCCATTTTGATTATTAAATACTAATTGATTTATTTCATTATATAATATTACAAAACTAAAGGGCCTGTCACACAGGCCGACGGGTGCAAAAAGTATCTAAAAAGGACACAGCGGACGAGAAAATGTTCCATCTGTTGTTATCCGCTCTCAAAAGTGCCCCAAATTTGCATAAATAGAGCGGACAACAACAGAAAGGAACGGACGGGGAGAGGACGTAGCCAGGATGTAAAGCGGATGCTCC
>BHFT01043389.1:0-38781 GCA_004320025.1 Laticauda laticaudata | reverse complement strand
GGAGCTGTCCCAACTTCAGCAGCTTTAATGGCTGCCTCTTTGCTGCTGGCAAAAAGAGCTTCTCCTGGATCTACCAAGGACTTTGCGGTATCCCTGAAATCGACAGGACGCTCTCTTCACAATCGCCATCTCTTTGGAATGGTTTAGATCCAATTGGACCGTCCAGGAGCAAAGATATCGGCAGCGATCTCGGACCTCCAAGATCGCATGCCATATTATCACGATGCCAGCTCTGCCCAAGAATCCAGTTAAATTCTAATGCTTCTGATTTGTTCTGCTTTGCAGCAAGATTTGTCAATCATTGAATCAGATCTGAGGTATATCTAGAATAAGTGTATATATTCCAGTGTTTTTTCAAACTGCAGGGTTTGCTAGTTTGTTTATTAATTTGCTTTGAGATTAGCTACTGTGATGGAAAAACACTGAATAAAGTAGCATTGGTACCTGTTTCTTAAATACCAAAGGCAATATTATTATAATATAATAGTGTACAATATTATTGTAAAGGCAAAGCTGGTAATAAAATGTGTGATCATTTTCAAGACTAGCATTTTTAACAACTTATGATAGAAAAGTCTTGTTTGGCTGAGAGAAAAGATAAACTTCAGTTCATGATCAAATTTCTGTGAAAATCCTTCCACAGAGATGTTTCCCATCACTTCATTTTACTTCAGGATCTATCTTTTATTTCACTGATTGTAGTTGCTAAGTTGAGCAGCCACAAATTTTCAAAGTGTATCTTTGAAAAGCTTTATACTATCTTTTCATAGATTTCAGGTTGGATGTGTCTGGGTGCCTCAATGAAAAGCAAAATAGAGTCCTCCTAGAAATATTAAAATCCATTAGCCTTTTTTAATGCAAATTTCAGATCCTACAACAGTGGAAAATACTCACAACCCAAGCAACAGGAAATCCTGAAATTTCTGAAGTATAAAAAAATGTGTCACCCAAGTACATGTGAATTCTCACTAACACAAACATGATGATTTCATTGATTACAACATAACGTGGACTTGTGAAACTTTAATCAGTTCAATTACTTCGGTATTTATAAGCAAGAATTTATTGTTAATATCTTTGGATCTGTTCCAACATAATGTTTAGACACCCTCTCCAAACTGCTTACACAGTTTTGAATTTGTGTTGCATTTACTCTTTGGCTGATTAGTCAAAATAAATATTTGAAGCATTTCTGGAAGTGTAATATCAGGTTCACCATTCCAATATACATAATTGTTATTCCATATATAAATCCCATCCCACAATTTCAGCTGCCTTTGGATAGCCCTTGCCACATATCTCTTGTCATCTACAGTCTTAATTAATGTGTTGTTTACTTCCTTTCTCAAACGATTAATAATGCTGTTAAATAAAACCAAGTGAAAGAGTTCTCTTTGTGCATGCCGATAGACAACTTGTCTTGGTCCTGATGCATTGTCCATTATCTTCTGCCTTCATTTAAACACCTTTAGCCAGTTCTCAGTTAATGTGACAGCTTTCTCACTAGAACCAAATGCCAATTGATTTTAATTCAAAGCAAAGCAAGAGCATGAAGTTTAAAGAAAGCCATTTTCTCACATTTAACTTTCATCTTATTATGTCTTTCAGATAAGAAAAGATGCAGTTACAAACAGTACATGATCTTGAAGTGACTTACAGCTATTATAAGTTTTATAATTTATAGAAATTTCAGTACACTGCAGTTCATCATTTTGCTAAATGGTGGTTCCACTACAATTCTTCAAACTTTTTTTTCCAAATGTAAATTTTTGTGATGCAATGTGCACCTACAGCAGCTAAAGGGGAGGATTTGGCCAACTCAGAGCTTTCCCAGAAAGAGGCCAGGATTAAGAGATTGCACATCCCCAAACTGGCTGAGGATGGGGGAAGAGACTCAGGGTAGCCACACTCTAGAATCTGTCAGGACATATCCAGTAGCTTAGAAAGTTATAGTGTCAGGTGCAAGCATACAGATCCACACATGGAAGGTTCGAGTCAGCTATTTTATTGTGTTCTACCTATATTAAAGGAATTTCACCAGATTGTTTGCCTTCCCTTGGGAAGCTTAGAAGAATCAGGCTTATGCCTCTTGCAGCTACGCAGGGACTTAAGGCTAGTTCCCTGCCTTGACCCCTGCTCCATTCCTGGCTGGGAGTTTTCAACATACAGTTCTAGTTTGGCAAGATTTTGTCTATTAGATACAAGAAAATAAAGGATTGGATTCAGTGGGATCTCACTGTTTTATTTCTGGGCTTGGGCTTAACAATTCCTTCAATTAAATCACAGGGGGGTTTTTTCCAGTTGGGTAACCACATATCACTAAGGTATTTTTCTAACTTATCAAAATATTTTTGCGTTGTTAAAAAAATTGTGACAATACTACCCTGTTTCTCCAACAACATGGCCTCCCCCAATAGGAAATCCCAGCATGTTTTATAGGCATGAAATGAAATTAAGCCCCTCCCCCCAAATTAAGGNAATGGTGGGGGGGCTTCCGTTAGGAAATACTTTTGTTGCACACCCGGATATGGTGCTGCCTGCGTTGACCCCAATACGAAGTGCCCCACCAACGCCAAGGTCAACATCCAAGCCATCGCTGCCCGCCTGCCCAAAGATGCAAGGGGGGGGAAATTAAGTCACCCACGAAAAGACGGCCTAGCCATTTTTGGGGGACTCAAAAAAAAATAAGACCCGGCCTTATTATATGAGAAACACGGTAGTAGTCTTTGCTTCCTGACTACTCTCACTCAGTGATCATTTGAAGTTACAACAGTGCTGAAAAATGAGACTTACAAACTAGTCCTTGAAGTTACATTGTTGCAACATCCCTGTGGTCATGTGATTACAATTTGCATCATCACAAAATCTCCAGAACCGTAAAGCCTACAAACTTTAAATCTGGCACATATGTTCCTTTTGGCTTCTAGGTGTTCACTAAGAAAGGATTTTTCTAAATGACCATCAGAGCATTAGTATTTCCTATATTATTATTAACATGCTCTGATGCTAAAGAGTTCTACTCCCCCTCCCCACCTGAAAAGAAATCTGTTCCAAGTGCAAAACACAAGCAGAAGAAAGGAGTTTCAATTTTAGTTTCACAGCACCAAGCAGCTTTAGTACAGAACAGTTGAGCTAAGCCACATCAAGGCTCCTTGCTGTCTTCTTCTTGCTCACACAGCAAACACTGTTTCAGTTTCCAAACAGCCCTCAACTCTCTCACACACTGACAGAATGTTAGCCAGATGGAAAGTGATGGAAGCTGGCAGGCAGAGGCAGATTTTCCCCCTTTATTTTCCTCCCTCAAAACTAAGCCTGACCACATAGTTTCATAGCAAAGCATAGGTATTGAGCATATTTGTGATGAAAATGATTGCCTGCAAAGGCTTTTGGATTGGGGATGAAAGACGAAAGTGGAAGCAGTATGCTCCATCCCATATTTGGGTAGACCAGGTTGCCCTGATAGACCAGTCTCACTAGAAAAAAAAAAACACTTTTGCAATTTGGTTTGACTTGATATGAATGTGATTCCAAAAATGTTATACTAGCAGTATTTTTTAAAACCACAACTAAAACAATCCCTTTTGTAATCACACTGAACACCTTTTCTTGTCGGTGTCACACAAAAGGACCTTCCCTGGATAACTTACACTGTTGGCAAGTTAGTAGAGGCATTGTGGTTTACTTAGGATCATATTCTCAAATAAGTATTATTAAACTGATCCTCTTGATATGTAGTCATTGTTGCTCTCAGTTGCAAAAGGCCCTGTCCCACTGGCCGATGGACACAAAACGTATGCATAAAGGATACAGCGGATGAGCAAAATTCTGGGGGTGGCTCCATCCATTGTCATCCGCTCCAAAAAGTGGTGAAAATTTGCATAAACAGAATGGAAAAGAATGGAAAAGAAAGGACGTGGGTAGGATGTAGCGGGATGTTAAACTGATGTTCATAGGAAAGTCTAGCAGATGACAGTGGATGGAAGCGGATGACACATCCGCAGGGGTTCCGGGGGAGAATAGCGAAGCAGACGCATAGCGGAAGGGGCGGATGCATAGCGGATGACGCGGATGCATCACGGACACCAATAGGAAGCAAAGCGAATGCATAGCGGATGTATATCGGATGCAAAAGCGTTCACTGTGCATGCGGGGAGTATGAATTGCATCAGCTCCGCAGATATAAAAGGATGCAGCTCGCACGCAGTCAGCATTCAGAGGAAAAGATGTGCTGCCACATACATCTTCAAACAACAGCATGGTTCGTCAGTCAGGGAAGAAGAGGAATCCGGTGCCTACTCGTGCCAGCCCTGGCAAGAAGGACAGAACACCATCCCCCCCCTGGCACTGACTCTGAAGCTGCTAGTGTTGCTGGGTGCTGGTACTGCTGGTGAATGCTGGTGCTGCTGGTGCTGCTGCTGGTGCTGCTGGTGCTGCTGGTGCTGCTGGTGCTGCTGGTGCTGCTGCTGGTGGTGGTGCTGCTGGTGCTGGTGCTGGTGCTGGCTGCTGCTACTGCTACTGCTGCTGCTGCTGCTGCTACTGCTACTGCTGCTGTGGTGGACGCAGCCCCAAGCCCTCAAAGCCCTGCTGCTCAAGCCCCTGAAGGCCTGCTGCTCAAGCCCCTGAAGGCCCTGCTGCTGGAAGGCCCCACAGAGGGAGGAAGAGGCAAGGGAGGAGAAAGGAGAAGAGGAAACAGGACACCGTTTTTGAGGACCATGAGGAGGGAGGTGCTTGGAATGGCTGAGGGAGAACAAGAACCTCTGGAGAAAGAGCCACAGACTCTATTGCGACACACAAAGAAGCAGGCAGCTTGGAGAGACAAGGCAGAGAGCCTGGGCTACACTGCAGATGTATTCCTGGGATAGTGGAAGCACATGCACACCTGGTATGGCAAGCTTCACCTCAAAAAATATGGCAGGCGCTGTCAAGCTCACTGACCAGGAGTGTACATCATGGCCAAGTGTAGCTTCCTGGAGGGTGAGGTCCGCCACCGAGGAGCAGCCCTCTGACACCCCTCTCCCTCAGACAGCCCACAGACAGCCAGTCCTCTTCCAGCCAGGAGCCAGCTGCCCTGTCCAGGCAGGTGTCTTCAGAGGACCCACAGCAGAGACCTCCCCGACAGCTGCACTCCCCATGCCAGAGGATTAGAGGATCCCTGTCATAAATGGAGGAAGAAGTGGCAGTCCACAGAGACCAACGCACCCCACCCCCACCCCCAGCTCGACAGGATGCAGGCAGAGAGGCAGACTGGAGGCCCAGAGCCACACTGTCTGTTGGAGATCAGGGCACAATGAGGACCAGCACAGAACTGCTCTTTCAGCTGGTCCACTTGGACAAGGATCCTCAGCCGCAATACTTCATCACCTACGTGAGCCACACTTGAGTGATATGCCCGAAGCCCAGTACCAGATGATGAAGGAAAGGATCAGAGCACTCCTGCACAACCCTCAAGGCCCAGTTGAACATGCTCCGACCCAGTCCAGGTATGCTCCTCCACCCCAGGCGATTTCACAGCCCTTCCACGGCTTTCAACAGCCTCTCACCTACCAAGGCTACCACTACCAGGACTTCACACAGCACAACAGACCTTCCCAGTCAGGCCCAAGTTCATCACATGCCACAGATGCCACACCTCACCCAGCGGCAGACCAGACAGCCCCACTTGCACTCCTCCTTCCTCCACCGCACAGCCAAGCCCGTCAACGGACAATCTGTCATCAATCTTGTGCCTGACATCCCAGTACTTCATGAAGGGCCTCTCAACCTCACGAGACTGAGTCAGCTCTCTGAGAACTTCCTGAACACACCATCCCCTGTTGCTCTTGGGCCAAGCACCTCAATGGCGCCTCAGACCAGCACTCCAGCCACAGCCACCTCCACAGTCCCTGGCCGCTTAACAGCTGAGATCATGGACATGACTCAGAGTGACTGAGACAAGTGCAGAGACTGAGTTGTTACTTGTTCACTTTATCTTTGCTTAAGACACTTTACTTGGGTCATTTTGCTTTTTTAATAAAGTCATACAGTTTACTTAAGACAGTTATTAATAAAGGTTATCTTTGCTTTAACACACTTGGTTCATTTGTTATACTTAATAAAGTGTTGGTGAAAACTTTGAAAAAATGGATAAGCCTTTGCATGCTTGTCTGATAGGTAAGGATAGTTGTGGGATAGATAAACCTCCAGTGCAAGCATAGTGGGACTGTATGGTCCATCCTCCCAGCTGCCACACATATGGACCTTTTTATCAATAACAATTTATTCATTGATCAACACATTTCAAAATAAACAAAGCTCTTTATCAATGCCTATTCATTGTAGGGCCACTCAACATACATGGCACAATCTCATCAGTGTTCTGTGACATGGAGTGTTATGTGAAACATGTTATGTGTTCAAGGAAGCATCCATTAACCATCTATCATCCTGTCTTGCCACTCCACTGCTCCAGCTGGGGAGTTGCACCAGTGTCTCAGTAGGTTGCGCTGCTTCTTCCCTTCACGTGAGGCTCTGTTGGGCCTTGCCCATCCATAGTGTCTATCAGGTTTCGCCCTTGCCTCCATTCCCCAGGCTCCATGTCCCCATTGCCTTGTTGATGGTCCACAAGCCTGTTCTGCAAGACTGGGAGCGGGTGCGCATGAGATGTGCAGGATGCAGCAAGCTTCCATGATGCTCCTCCACGGTCTCTGGCGATGTGCATGGTGGTGAAAGAAGTACCTGGAACCTGTTGGCCAGGATGCCAAAGGCGTTCTCCACACCCCCGTCTTGCCCTGGACAGTCTGTAGTTGAAGATCCTTTCTTCACGGGTGAGGTATCTGAACTGTACGGCTTCATGGGTAGGTTCTGAGGGAGAAGGCATCATCACAAATGATGAAGTAGGGCACATCTTGTGTGTCATTGGTAGGGGGTCTGGATCTGGAAAACCCATGATGGTTGCATTCCAGCCCATCCTTGAGGTCACTCCCGTTGTATACTGGCTATCTGAAAGCTGACCCATTGCCTGAAGCATCGATGTTGATGAACTTGTAGTCAGCATCAACCATGGCAAAGAGGATGATACTGAAGAAGCCCTTGTAGTTGAAATAAGTGGAGCCTGAGTTGGCTGGAGCTTTGCAGGCCACGTGCTTCCCATTTATGGCTCCAATGTGTGAGGAAAGTTCCACCTCTGATACCATCTTCTGCAAGTTTCCTCCAGCCTTGTTCAGTGGTGGGGCACTTGAGGAGTTCCTCCATGTATTCTTCGATGATGGACTGCACCACTTCTCTGACCACTTTGCTGATGCTGTTGTGTGGCACCCTCCACGCGTACTGCATGTTTCTGTAAGTGGTTTTTAGTGCGCAGAGTCGTGCCTCCTTCAGTCCAGGGTCCAGGTTGGCATGGAAGTTGGTGCTAGGCTTGGTCAACCTGGGTCTCAGATGCTCTACAAGTTTCGTCAACATGGCTGGTGCATCCTCATGAACTGATGGAATGCACGAGGGTCTTCATTCCTCAGCTCCACCATCAACTGGTCATGGAGTCCAAACTCCATTCTTCTCATGATACATCCTCGGACCCACACAGCTCTTGATGTCCCTTCTTCTCCTTCTGTATAAAAGGTGAAACAGTCTGAACAGGTTTTGGTTCTGGTGATGAATGATTGCAGCTACCATACGGACTGTGTCATGATACATGGTGGAGAACAATGGATGATGTGGAAGAGCAAGACCAAGGGTGAAGAGGTCTGTACACCATGGTTGCTGGACTCATACTGAGATCTAGATGATTTCCTCCCCCTTTTTATCGAAAATATCGGTTGTCCACTGGGTGTCCTTCTACATACTCTAGAACATACTCCAGACATCCTAAATATATGAGATACATCCCAGATACAAACGGTTTGTCCATTTTGAATACTTTTTCTATGAGATGCATACACTTACATTCTTTCTATTTCTGTGCTACTAACACTGTGTTGACGTTCCGATGTACCTTTCCGTTCTCCTCTTTCCATTTTCAGCTGCAGCAGATGTGAGTTGCAAGGATGTCCAGAGGATGCCGAGAGGATACAGTGGACGTTTAACAGATGCCCGTATATGTCGTGGATGTACATCATACACGGCGGAAAGTTCATCCGTTCAAAAAGTTTTGTGTAGCTCAAAACTTCTTGGGTGGATGAAATCTCAGTGGACAGATGCTGGAGGGATAGAGCGTATGAAACACGTATGCAATGAGTGCACAATGGATGCATCACATTTTCCAATGGATGGCAAGCTTTTTTTAACATTTTATATCCTCTTTGCATCCGTTGGTGCAGTGGGACATGGGCTTTAAATACCTTTCCTCTATCCATCCTAATCAACTAGAATTTAAATCTAACAACATGGTAAACTTTGAAGATATATTTAATCCTAGTAAGAGTGCTTGGTGGTATTTTTCCTATACTGGGCCATTAAGTGATCTAGTTGCATACCTAATACTCAGCTGTCATCCTAAATGATACCCCATTTTAAGCTTACTGGTGTGTTATTCATGTGTACAGTGATACAATGATAATGCATGGCATCTACACTCCTCTTCAGTGCTGAAAGGAACCAGTTGAAGAGTAGTTTGCAAAAATTGTTAAATTCACAAACAGCTGTTTGTGTATAATAGCACAGCACAGGATACTTGTACAACCATGTATTCTGATCACAACTTTGAGCATGTTTGGATTTAACCGTCAACAATGCTGCTGAACATACTTTAATATAAGTAGCCTTCATTATCTGAGGATTTGCATATCTGCAGTAGGGACGGATGTACTAAGCCAAACTCATTATGTAGGGACTATTAATGAATAATTTTTACACTCCAGCAAGCCACAAAGATTCTATCTTCTCCATGACAGAATGGAAATAAAGTAAATAAATGGCATCCTGTTCCCAATTCACTATAATCCTGAATTTGTGTGAGAGAGAAATGTATTTCTTGCTGAGGAATTCAGTTTTTATTCCCACAGAAACTCATTTTAGAACATTACCCTCCAAGGCAAGGTTATTTCATGCAGTTTTCAACGTGACATTTTCAGATATATGATTAATTAATAAAAATGAATGATTGTTATGCTTTTTAAAACAATGACAACAATAAACAAACAAAATGCACAATCACATGGCCTTATTGCATATTTTAGGAAGGAAATTTAAACATAAATTTATCTTACATTGCATGATCCCCAATTTTAAGCGATGCATAAATGCCTAAATCCCTACTTCTGCCCAAGCTCAGTAACTAGGTTATGCTGTTAACAAACTGTATTCAATTAAATATGCAATCTGTCAAAGCACACAGTAATTCAAGCAATCTTGTTTCAAATTTGGGTTATTTCCTGAAATTAATAACTGAGAAGGAAACTGATGGCTGTTTGTAATCCCCACAGAACATTCAACATTCAGTGGTTTAGATCTAAAACTGAAGAGAAAGGGAATTCAGGAGTAACAATAAAGGGTTTTTTTTTTTCCCTCCTGGAGTCATTTTAATTACACAAATAGAATTTTAGTGAGAATTTATGTTTGATGCCAATTGACTTGCTTGAAATGTATCACAATGTTAATAGAGTTTTCTAAATGGGATAACAATGGAAGAAGACTGAGAAAACCATCATAATTTTGAGACCTCTTTTGTGAATCTGATTATGTTCTGCGACATGTTTATACACACACACATACATATACAAATGGGCAATGGACCACTGATGTTTTATTTGTGGAATGGTTGGCTCCATTCCTGATATCTCAAGAAGAAAGAAAAAAAAACCTGCTGTCAAATTAATTAGTTGGAATACTCAGTGAAATAGAAAAAGAATTTTCCAAACTCTCATCAAGTTATGTTCAAGTGTCCTAACACTATCATAGCCAAGTGATTTACACTTTCAACACTTTAACTTCCAAGGACAGTCGTATAAACACAAGATAAGATATACAAATCAGAAAAATCCCAGGTTATGAGGGCAGTTCACAAATACTACGGTAGAGATTGTTCTAAGCTCTCAACCCAAAAACCAGGTCAACCAACATCTTTTCAACTGTTCTGCTGGTATTACAACGAAGCAAATCAGCACTAGTTTGAAACAAAGTAAAAGTTTTTATCTTCCAACCCAGAAAAAATGGCTTTTAACAGATAAGAGTATCCTAAAGAGTAGGGTAATTATTCTCAAGGAGTTTTTCTTTGTAGCCTACCATTTCTTGTGTGGTTCTTCACCCTCTTGGTTCAGAAGCAAGACCTCAGTTTTAAAGATTCTCTTTACAATAAAGGGAAGGGTGTCTCTTTGAAACAAGTGGTGAGAGCTATTGATGTGCAAATCCTTTAAAAGAGATTCTTCAGAACTCAGTGGGGTACAAATATATTGCCTTTCTTTGAATCATTAAAGTAACCAGAGTTGTTGTTTTTTTGCCATGCTTTTGTGGTGTCTTTGGAAATTGCTTTCCTCTGTCTCCACTTTGTGATATGGTTTTGTATACAAAAGCATGTAGAGATAGTAGGGAACAACTTAGAAAATCAGTATGTGGGCTTGGAAAAACACACAACAATTCAACTATTTGAAAAGAGATGTTTTAAAAAGCATCTTTTTAAAAGAGTTTGCACATCTCTAGCAGAAACAGTATAAATATTTGCCACCATGCAGATTGTTTTTGCTTGCATATGCTTCTATGTTTTGCCTGAATAGTTTTTCAGTAAAAATGCTGTGGTCTATCATAGGTCAGTTGTTGGGGGGAAAATAACTTTTTGATGTAGAGAAAGATGATTGAGAATCACAGAACATGGCTCATAATTAGGCAAACTGCAAGTGTAAACCACTGTGCCAAAATGCTGAAACAGAATTTTACTAGTACTGAGCAGAGGTGGTATTCAGCAGGTTCTGACCAGTTCTGGAGAACTGGTGGCAGAAATTTTGAGTAGTTTGGAGAACCGGCAAATACCACCTCTGACTGGAGATTTTACAGTATCCTTCCCCTGCTATGCCCACCAAGCCACACCCACAGAACTGGTAGCAAAAAAAATTGAATCCCACCACTGGTACTGAGTGAAATCAATATGCAGCTTTAATAATGAAGCCAAGTTGTTGTTTCTTATAACTTGGGAGGCAAAATTTTTAGCCTAGGCAGATCAGTTTTAATGAATGTTGGGTGCTCCAG
This sequence comes from Laticauda laticaudata, assembly GCA_004320025.1. Classification (NCBI taxonomy): domain Eukaryota; kingdom Metazoa; phylum Chordata; class Lepidosauria; order Squamata; family Elapidae; genus Laticauda; species Laticauda laticaudata. The sequence continues at coordinate 27,630 of BHFT01043389.1, read as the reverse complement.
ATTACAAAATAGGCATTCATATGGCTATACATCTCTCTTCCTTATGTTGGTACTATAGTTTGTTCAAAAACTGGAGTCCTAGGAAACACATTACATCATGATTGGGAATGTTTTCCCACCAAGACTCAACTCATTGGGATAGGGTCTAAGGACCCACAATACCTACATTTTTATTTTTCTCTAAACACCATAAGAGTCATCTCTTTAAGAATCTTGAAAAAGAAATAGGCATTTGTTTTGTTTTGTTTCCCTAAGAAAGTAAATTTAAGCGAAGAATGATGTTCCTTTTCAATCAACGTTATTGAGCTCTAGATCTGTTTGAGCTATCCATTCCCCATCTTTAAACTGGTCTTAGAAATCCCTTTGTTTTGCTGTTTACTAAAGATACTGTAAGATCTTTTATGGTTTTATTCCATATGATGCTGTTGTCTCCATTTTATTTTTTTTCGATGATTATCAGTAGAAGTAATTTTCATAATTTGGGTATTATGATTTTCTTTAAAAAAGTAAATTTGTTTCACTATCACCCTCATAAATAAAATGAATCACATTAGGGTTGGGCAAGAAATAAATACCATCTAGGAATCCATGAAGATGGCCTTGAATGGAATATTCAGAATCCATTATAGAAACAACTAGGACAGAAGCATTCTTGAAACCTTAGGAATGGAGATTGTGTTGGGAAGAGAAACTAAGACTAGCAGGAAGTAGTTATTTTAGTCTATCTCAATATAGTTCAAACTGGGACGTTTTACTCCAGTTACATCTACTTGATGTACAGAGCAGGGAGGCAGGATATGTTGTAGTCCCCTCTCTTAAGGAGGTCCATCTAGTGGAATCAAGAAGACCTTCTCTGTGGTAGGTCCCTCCCTGTGGAACATCACTCCCAAATAATGCAGGTCTCCATCTTGATACTCTTTCAAAATGTCCCAAAGATACATTTTTTTCCGATGAATTTGAGGATCCCAGGATGATACAGAGCCCATCAAATGATTTGATTATTGTCACCAAGGCATGAGGTCCTCATTTGGGGCTTGTATTTGAGATTTTACTGCTGTAAGCTGTTTGAAATCCCCATGAGTAAGTTGGGTAGTGATAAAAATCTCCTTAATAAATAAATAAACAAACAAATTGTTCTAGCCTTTCTGGGGAGTAAATTTCCTGTTCTGTTCTACGTTGAATGACTGCCATACATCATTTAAAAAGATCAAATTCAATTAGTGCATCATAGGTGTTCTGTATAAAGAATAGTAGACTCCTAATACAGGATTCTGATTGGCTAAAAAAACCTGTGGGGGATTGGTTCGAATGGAACCAATCACGAAGCTGCTCAAAGGCGGCAAAACTAAATAACCTGTCATTGGCTACAAGCCGGCAGGCAAAACCTATAAAAAGGCTGCCGCCGGCTTGAGCCAATGTTCCGTTTTCTCAACTGTTGTTAACATAATAAAGACTGTTGTTGTTGGGAACCCTGTCTACCTCGCGTTTTCCGGATGGAACATTGGCGCGAGGATGGGATCGTCCAAACGCGAGACTGAGCACGCGGCAACCAATAAAACCAGACTGAAGACAATGCTGGAAATAACGCGCCGCCCGCACCCTTCGAATCCCAATGAAGAGGAGTGGGAATCCTATGTAGACTGTCTTCCAGTGTTATTTGTGAAAGTAAACGAGATGGACGCAGATCTACAGATCAGGCGTAAGAGAGCTGTTTTTCTTGACACATTTGCGGGCCCAAAATCTTCTAAACATGGCGAAGGCTGTTGGCGAAGCCCTGAGTATGTGAAACAATTGACTTGGCCAGAGCTCAAAAAGAATGCTAAGGCTCCACTATTGCACCGTGGTGTGCAAACCTTATCAAGCGGCACTGAATTTTACCTAAGAGACCAGAAGGAAGGCAGAGGACCATCGCTGGATTTTGTGGCCAGCCTCCGACCAATAGGGGGAGCGTTGCGAGTTTTCTGAATTCTAGATGAAGCGATGCGGGATGGAGTAATCTTGGTTTAAGGGAGACTCTAATGTACAGAGCAAGCTGCTAAAAAACCCAACTAACTGTAGCCAAACCCATCGCGAAGCCACAGCCGCTTGAAGCCCGCGAAAAAAATCGAGCTCGGTTAAAATGAAACAGAATTGAACGCAAACAATGATGAACGAGCCTGGCCAGAGGGGAAGAAACAATTTCCCACCACCAACTACATGAAGATTTTGACGAGACGTCAGGAATCCTGGGAGGAAGACGACGAAGTCCACCGTCCATATACGGCCAACAAGAAAAAAAAGCCCATAAAAACGTACGAGCTATCGTTAAATAAGGGGCACGAAAAAAGAAATTGGCTCGGGAATGTGCTGGCGCGGAGGAAACCGATCTCAAGCCGATTTGCAGATTCCTCGATGCCATTTGCCAGAGCTTGCAAGAAAGTGGGCATATCGAGAAAGTCTGCAGAATTAAAAAAAAATGGACAGCCCAAACAGACGCAGCAACTCCCCTGGCACAAGCTGAGCCAAACCAAAACCAGAGAGAAAGTTGGCAGGGGGAACAAAGCGAGCAACTAACTGAGAGAAAAAACCATCAGACTTTTCACTATCGGAAGCGCTCAGATGGAAAGCGGGATAAAGTAAAATAATTGTAAAAATTAGAAGGCAAATCCCTGCGGAAATGGAGGTAGACTCTGGGTCTTTTCCTATCAATTGTGTCATTGGACACCATTCAAACAACTGGTCCCAGATTATCAAATCACAAGAACTCAGAGACAAAAATTAACCCTCAAGGAAACTTTTTTTACAAGGGTAAACCAATTCCCTTGTAGTTAGGCCTAGACATTTCCATTCGCTTTACAAACAACATGTCGAAGTACTACCATTGACAATAGTCGACCGAGATCGACCAAGTCCTCCTGGGCATTGAAGGGGTTCACACCCATTGGTGGCATCGGGATGCACTGGAGTAGACTGGGTTGGGCTGCACCCAACTGGAAGGAAAACCCTGATCCAAGAGGTTCCAGGGAGGTTTTTGATGGCTCCCTAGGCAGTATCGGGGAACCCCAATTTCCTTTTTTTTTGTAGTCTAGACCCCCAGGTAGCCCTAGAAGACTAAAGGCCAGACGAGTTCCTTTTGCTCTGAAAGCAAAAATAGAGAACAACTAAATAAAATTAATAGGACCAAGGGGGTTTATTAGAACTGTTGACCATGCTAAATGGGAAAACGCCAATCGTAACCACCAATTAAACCAGACGGGTCAGGTTCGAATCTGTTGGTTGACACAAGGTTACCGCTGAACCATGCATTGCAACAAATGCGCATACTGGTGCCATCGCATACAACTCTTATTACCATTTCTCTCGGGGGCAGGAAAAGTTTTCGCTAAACTAGATCTAGCGCAAGCTTACCAACAAGCTCCCGGTTAGACCCCTAACGGCTTGAAGCACAAACTATTAGTGACCCACAAAGGGGCATTCAAATGCAACAGCTCCAATTTGGGTGAGTTAGCCCAGGCATTTTCCAGAGGCCTCATGGAACGCCTATTTGAATGTATAAAAGGGGTCATACCATTACTGCGACGATGTTCCTAATTTTCGGCCAAAGATGCGATCCTAGCTAAAAAAAAGACTAAAAGATGTACTAAACTAAAATTCAGAGAATCTTGGCCTAAAAGTTAAAAAATAGAAAATGCTGTTAATGACTGATCGCGTCGTAATTCCTGGGTTACTTAAATAGCACGGAGAGGGTATTACACCCTACTGACAAAAAAGTCAAAGCTTAAAAGATGCACCAGAATCAAGGAACAAAACTGAACTGCAGGGCATTTTTGGGGACTAATAAATTTTTAATAACGTCAGTTCCTACCCCACAAGCGAACAATTAGCGGAACATTACACCGAAGTACTGGATTAAAAAAAAAATTTGGACTTGGGGTTATAGAGAAAAGAAAGCCTTCCAAAAAAATAAAAAACTTTATTAACATCAAACACCATTTCTCATCCAGTTTAGTAACACACTTCCATTGACGGTGGACCTGCGACACCTTACCGTTTGGAGTCGGTGCCATCCTGAGTCACCAATTGCCAGGTTGGATGAGAGGCACCCGTCGCATTACTATCAAAGACTCTGTCTAAGCCGAGTGTTAAAACATTATAGTCAAATGTGGAAAAGAGAGCCCCTGGCCATATCGTCGCCGGAGTGAAATGCTTCATGAATAATATCTATATTGTGGACAAGAACATTTTGATTAACGATCATAAACCAGCTACTGGAATTTTGGCGGGAAAACAAGCCAAACCGAACATGTTGGTCCACGAATGCACTAAGATTGGGTCAGAATTTCTAGCAGTTACTCTTATACTCTTGACAACAATCGCCCTGGGAAACAAATTTCCCATGCAGACGCGTTGAGCATGGAGCACCATTACCGACTATAGAGGAAGACCCAGCACGACGATGACCACCTTGCAGATAGAGACATGCCCCGATCTACCAATATCTGCAAATGATGTCACCAGAGCCACCGCAAGGGACCCTATTGACTGCCCATGTACTGACGGGGTAGGTAAAGGCTGGCCGGAAAATCAAAAAACTGAGAACTTTAAACCTTTCCAGACAGACAAACTGAACTCTCGATTCAAAAAGCGTTGTTTTGTTGTGGGATGATCGGGTTAGTGGTAGTTATCCCTCCTTAAATTAAAACTAAGGTACTGGGTATGCTTCACGAAGGCCACCCTGGAAGCTGTTAAATGAAAAAGCCTTTTGCTAGAAGCTATGTCTTGGTTGCTGGGTATTGATAGGCGACATCGAATACTCGGGTTAAATTCTTGCAACAAATGCCAAAGAAACAGGCCTTCCCAACCACAAGCACCGATAAAGGACTGGGAAAACCCCACGGGCCCCTGGTCACGAACACGATTGACTTTGCATGGTCCTTAACTAAGGGACATACTTTCCTAATTGTCGTAGATTGCATTACTCAAATTGGCTGGAAGTTAAAATTATGCCATTCTACGACAACTTGAAACCGTTATAAACAACTGTGAACAAACTCTTTCGCAACCCATGGCCTGCTGGACGTTGCCTAGTGTTCCGGTGACAACGGGCACAATTAACGAGTATCCAATGTCGAACAATACTTAGCCTCCCTAGTATAAGGACATGCCCTAACCACGCCGGCCCACCCGGCTGGCAAACGCGGGCCAGAGAGAGTGGTCAGGTTTACCAAAGCAAGGTTAGAAAAAATGGACATTTGGGAGATGTCCAAGATTAAAAATAAATCGACCTACTCACCCCTCAGCATATCACACCCAGTACTCATAACAAACAAAAGCCCGGCGGAATTACTAATGGGAAAGAAATACTGAGTCGCAATTAGGACAGATTTGCACCCAACTATACACCAGAAAAACCCCCCCGACGTTCCTCCACCCACTTTCAGGACATTTGAAATAGGCGACCTAGTCTATGCAAAATTTTTACGGTGGACCCATTATGGCTTCCAGGACAATCATCACAAATTACAGGCCCCGGTCCTACCAACTAACCCGCTAGGAATGATTGGCAGGGAATTGAAAGCGGCACATAGACCAGCTTCCGGTCGCCGAAACATAGAAAGGAAAGTACAAAAACACACAACTCACCAAACAACGAAAAGATTATCATACCAAAGAGGGGGGAAATACGAGAAAAATAATTAAAAGGAACCGTTTAAATTAACACAGAATACATAACAAACAAAATAAGAGCAAAAAAGAGACTGATCAGTTAGAAGAAAATTGTGAGAAGAGTCCACTCGAGGGGCCAGCCACGGCCAGCTCGGACCTGCCCGGAGAAAACAGGATGGAGCGGCCAAAACCGGCTGGCCTTAGAAAAACTCAGGCGCAGTTAAAATGGGTGACTCACCCTTCCAGGCCGGTTCCATGGAGAAGGACCAGAGGGAGAACAGCAACCCCATCCGAATCGGTCGAAGTCTTCAGCAGAAATGAACCACGCAAGGTCCAGTCGAGTCAAACAGAAAGCCCCACCTACTGCACGACTACGTTCCACCACGGTATCAGGACTTAAACCAAGAGGGGAAGGGGTGGTGTCTTGTATTAAAGAATAGGTAGACTCCTAATCATTTGGCGAACGGATTCTGAATTGGCCTAAAAAAACCTGAGGGGATTGGTTCAATAGTGAAGTAACCAATCCAACGCAACGTGCTGCTCAAGGCGGGCAAAACTAAATACCTGTTCATTGGCTAACAAGCCGGCAGGGCCAAAACCCTATAAAATAGGGCTGGCCGCGGCTTGAGCCAATGTTCCGTTTCTCAACTCGTTGTTAACTATAAACGGACTTTTGTTGTTGGAACTCGGTCTACCTCGCGAGGTTTTTCCGGACAGAACACTAGGCAGTTCAAAACTTGCACCATTCAGAACTATAGGTCTGCATCAGACTGAGCCTGAGGAAAAACCCCCAGCATAGATTTTGATAATTGCTCTGCACTTTGGCCTGGACAATCCTAATTACTGACTGTTCTTCTAAGTTAATTTCAGTAACTCGCCAGATGAAAGCATTGAGTGCGTTATTGGGAACGGTCTTTGTTTCGGTCTTTAGGGAGATTTTTTAGATGGACGCTCTTAACATTTATAATAATAATTGCAATTTGTTCATTTTATATTTTTTATATTATTATTTTATTTCCTTATGATAGGCCATGTTAGGGATTGTGTTGCCTAAAGAAGCTCATAAGTAGAACACTAACAAAGGTTACAAAGTTAGTGAACAAGAGAAAAAAAGACATGAAATGTAGATCTGCTCTAGCCAAAGAATAACATCTGATTTTTCTGGTTGCCTGTTTCAGCTCCCTAGACAGGCCTGAGGGAAAGGCAGGTGGGCGTGTCAGCCGGTACATTGTTCTTGGTGCCCGATGGAGCTCAAAGGGGGCCAAAAAGGGAATTTTTTTAAAAAAACAATTACAAAAATCAATTTTAAAAATGAAAAACAGCGGGACAGTGTGTCAACTGGACGTTGTCCAGGTAGGGGTGGGGGGTGAGGGATGTGGGAGGGGCCCCTGGGCCTCATAAGCAAAACACTCCAAAGTTGGATCAAATCAACTCATCGGGAGGGCAACAGCAAGGAAGGAAGGTGTGTCTTCCACACAGCAGCCACCCAGGCAATATTCGACCCTGATTTCACTTCCTCCTCCCTTTTCTTTCTCCACTTCTCCCCAGTTCTTAAAGAATGAACTTTCCACTTCTCACCCAGTTGAATCCTTCATGCCAAAAGGAAGGAGGTGCCGTCAGCTTAGTCGGAGGGATCTGTGTGCATGCCCCGAGCGCACCATAAGGGTAAGTGGCAAGAGAGGTGGCTTTAAAATGGAGAGAGGATTAAACCAGAGGAGGAAAGGGTGAGGGCCAAGGGAAGTGGCCTTTTTCTTTCATTTCATATAGAGTGAACATTCTTCTCCCTAGGAGGGGGGAAAAAAGCATCTACTTGGTATGCTGCAACAAGACGTCCAATGCTGTTCTCCATATTTCGTTCCTGCTTCCCGATCTGCTTCGCTGCCCTTTGCCCTTCCTCCCTTTTTTTAATGAGGCTCTCGGTTAGTTAAGAGGTACGTGACCATTGGTGCAGGGAGAAATGCAAAATATCTACAGAGTGGTAGGGAGGGGGAGGAGAAATGTTAAACTTAATGTATAGATGGTAAGGGGGGATCCATATTATCTTGTTCCAGCACAATACTCTTCTCGGCAAGCCCTGCTCCTAAGTATAAGAATAGGCCCTACAGAGCTCTTGGATTGCTTCCTTCCCCCTCTTTTCTCTTCTTAGGGCAGAAAAGTTTTCTTAAAAAAAATGAGGGAAAGAAGAGAGAGAATAAAAAGCTTGGAGGTACAACATTCCAGATACTGCTACCCCAAGCACAATAAAACCCTATTTTCTCCTGCGATAGAAGAAAGATCATGATCTATTCTTATTAAAGAGTCCAACCTATGCCAGTGGAGGAAATTGGTTGCACTAAGGTAGTTGCCCTGCTGGGACCAATTTAATAATATCACCTTGGCGTATTACAAGAGGCAAGGAGAATGCTTATCCAAATCTTTTGTTGTTGTTGTGGATTGTCCCCTTTGGCTTGATGTTAGAGCACAATTGTATTGATTGAAGGGGCATGTAGGACAAACAGCTAGGGACTGAACTGAAACTGTTTGGTCTGCAAGGCCTCCACATTCAGGTGCTGCAAAGCCTCCACATTTCACAACTGGCCATAAAAAGTCAAATTAAGATTGCAAAGAGTCCTGCATAGGCCTCCTCCTAACCACTGCTAGCTTACCTGGTCAAACTGTTTCTCTGGCTGTGATAGTCAGCATGAGCTTCACTCATTCTTTTTCCCTTTTAGGGCAAGTTTTTTTTTTTCACTTCTCAATTAGCTTTTAAGGCACAGTTATAGATTGCTAAAGTGGTGTGATGCAATTAAATCATTAATTACTTTTCCCAGTCAGCTGGGAACTCAATTTTTTCCACTTTTGTTTACAACATTGTGCTTTAAAACTAGTCATTACTTAGCTAATCCATATAAACATTTTCAGATGCTATATTTTTAAAGGAGTTAATGATGAGGAAGCTGGAAAATCATTTATCCCAAGATAGTTCTTAGGATTTGCAATTGCAAGCTCCAGTCATTCATAAAGGAAAAGGTCTCAGCAGGCAGCCAGATCTGGGGACCACCACTACTTGCACTCTAATTTTGCTTAATAAGTAAATGAGCTAGGACTTGACTGGCAAAAAAACAACATCTCTGGCAAGGTTTTGAGTAAAGTGATTTTGTTATTTGAAGAGTATTGCAAATGGGCTCATTAATTGGAATTGTCTGAAAACCCAGAACATTGTACATATGTACACACACAGAAACACCACGGACACATCTGATTCTTTTTTTATTACAGCGTGGGAAAGTGTTATGAAGACATTCGCCGTCTAGCACATCAAACCTAAAAATGAGGGTTCTTCTCCCCAGAGAAGAAAGAAGGATCTAAATAATACATGGAAGAAAGAAGGTCTAAAAGTAAGGGAAAAAATTAACTCCCTGTCTGCATGTGGAACATCTTTTTCTTCATTTCTTCCTTCCTTTTGCTCACACAGAGGAATACTCTTTTGCTTCCTTTGTAAAGAAGGCATGTTGTGCAAAGAAACAGATTGATCATTATCTGTTCCTCTACTTTCTCCATTGCAATGAATGTTTGTTCCTTGCCTTTTCAGCATGGAAGATTGGGGGGAGAATGCTTATAATTTATTTCTCATCTGACTAGGTGAAAAGCTTTCTATATCCTTCCTGACTAAAGGATGAAAACAAATAGGCTCCCTATCCTTCCTTCTAATAGACAGAAAATCACCCATTTTTATTGACATTTCAATGCTTAATGCTTTGGGAAGGAAAGGTGCAAAGTATTTCTTCCCCACTTCCCCCTACCATAATGATGGCTCGGTATCAGACTTCTTGGTCAAAGGCCCAGCTGTAAAATTGCAAGGCACTTTCTTTGGTTTAGCACAGTTCCTTGGCTTGACTTAAATGAAAGCTTTTGGACACAGCTTGTTTGATTAAAATGGCAGACAAGAATGCAAAACAATATCCAATAAATAAATTTTCATTGTAGCATTAGAAGGTGAGAAAACTTTGATACCCTCAGGACTTTCTGTTCTGGTATGGAACTTTGGTAGTTTCCAAGTTCCCTATTCTGATTTGGCCGAAAAGCCTTCGGGATGGCTATGAGAGAACCAGATTCGGTTAAACCGCAAAAATGGTTGGGAAGTAATAGTGGTGTCATTGGCCACAAAGCCACAGGCAAAAGCTGCTATAAATAAGGGCTGCCGTATTGGCTTTGGGCTGTCTGTTCCATTTACTATTTGCTTAGCGAGTGTTAACAAAACAGTTTTTATTGTTGGAACCCGGGTCTCACACGCTTCTTTCTGGACGGAACATGGCAACGAGGATGGGATTGTCATTAGAGAGTTGAGACCGAAGCCACGCGGCGATCTGAACCGGAGCAAGAGAGATGGCCGGTAAGAACGCATCGCCCACACCATTTAGTCCTAATGAGGAGAATTGGGAGTCATATATCGATCGCTTTTCTTTATGTTTTGGAAAGCACGAACTGCAGGAAATCTCTGACCAGAGCAAGAGGCTTGTCTTCCTAAACAAACTGTTGAGACAACTGTCTTTAAAATGTGGTGAAGGCAAACTGGCTAACCCAGAGGTGTCAAACAGATGACTTGCCCAAGCTTGAACAGAATGCTCAAGCACACTACGCACCTGTGGTCTCCAACCTTGATAAAAAGACGAACGAGTTCTACAAGAGGAACCAGAAGGTAAGATTAAACTGTCGGAGGTTTGTGCAGCCACTGAGACACATTGGAGGAGCCTTGCGAGTTCCAGGAACATGGACAGGCCATGGAGGGACCGGCGTGGGTCCTTGGGTTTGAAGGGCACTACCTTCGGAGCAAGCTCCTGAATAGACCAAACATAACCTTAGGCCGAGGCCATTGGAAGAGGCAAACTGCCGCAAAGCAGCAAAGAAGTCAGCAGCCACCATTCTGCGCCGATGAATCATCCCTGATCTGCCAAACCAAACCAGAGAGAAGAAGGCAGAGAGAGGAACAGAAACAGCCCACAGCGGACAGTCCACTACAAAGATCTTCGAATCCCGGAGCAATTACCGGGACGAAAATGAAGATGTCCATAGACTTCAATCAGACAAAGAAAAATGGCGTGAAAGGGAGGAGAAACCGGCAGGAGTTTAAAATGTGCGGGATGCGGGGGCAAACCATCACGAGCTGAATGCTGGTTCCTCGATGCAAATCTGTACGGCTTGTAACAAAATGGGGCACATCAAAATGGGTCTGCCACAACAAAAAGAGGCCATAGTCCAAAAAGACGGGCAGCAAACACCCCCCCCCCAGACATGAAGAAAGACAAGCCAAAAAGCAGATGTAACTGAAGCAAAAGAACCAGTTGACGTGTGGTGACTTTCCCAAATTTGTTTGGAATTAGTAATAGGAATCTAGAACTAGAATAGAAGTAGAATAGAATAACTCTTATTTGGCTAAGTTGTGATTGGCACACAAGGAATTTGTCTGATGCAAATGCTGTTCCAGTGTACATAGAAAGAAAAGATACATTCATCAAGAGTCCAAAAAAAAAAAAAAAAAAAAAAAAAAAAAAAAAAAAAAAAAAAAAAAAAAAAAAAAAAAAAAAAAAAAAAAAAAAAAAAAAAAAAAAAAAAAAAAAAAAAAAAAAAAAAAAAAAAAAAAAAAAAAAAAATGAACATAGGTTACACACGTTAATGATAGTCAAGGTTACAGTAAGCAATCACAATTCATTCGAAGAAACAGGTCAATATAATTGTTAGGGGATATAAGCAACAAAGTTACAGTCATACAGTCACAAGTGGGGGGATGGGTGATTAGAGTTGATGAGACGATTAAAAGTAAATAGCATGCATACTTTGTAAATAGTGGACAGTGTTGAGGGAATTATTTGTTTTGCAGGTGATACAATTTGGGAAAAAAACTGTCTTGTGTCTAGTTGTTCTGGTATGCAGTGCTCCTATAACGTCATTTTTGAGGGAAGAAGTTGAAACAGTTTATGTCCAGGATGTGAGAGGTCTGTAAATATTTTCACAGCCCTCTTTTTGACTTGTGCAATATATAGGTCTTCGATGGAAGGCAGGTTGGTAGTAATTGTTTTTTTCTGCAGTCTTAATTACTCTCTGAAGCCTGTGTCTGTCTTGTTGGGTTGTAGAACCAAACCAGACAGTTATAGAAGTGCAGATGACAGACTCAATAATTTCTCTGTAGAACTGTATCAGCAGCTCCTTGGGCAGAATATATATTTTCTAATAAGTTACAGGGACAGGATTCTCACTCACTATCATACAGTCCCAGTGTGGAAAGATTTCTCTTATGATAGACTCCAATTTCTGGAGATATAATGGTCAAATGAAAGGGAAGATGTTCCTGCATATCCGTGGACCAACATGTTAGGGTAAACACATTTTTTAAAAATCCTTCCTAAAATATTCTAAAGCAAATTCAATTTAATTCAACAGAAGGTATTAAAAGAAAAACACCAGGCAGGAGAACCTGCTTGGGATTCCTCTGAATCATGGTGTCAGGGTTGCCATCTTATACCTGAGCCTTGCATTTTCTAGCTACCAGTTTTCCATGAACTATGGAGGAGGGGGGAAGGTAGCCAGACAGGAGGGAGAAAGACTAACTGCACATTATACCTTCCAGAGACACCGTCTTGAAGTCAAACCACTGGGAATGGAATGCAATGGCATTGAAGAGACAGTTCCCAAAACAATTTATTCAGATATAATTGGGCAATAAGGAACCAGCAAGTGGGAGGAACTGAATGGAGAAAATTAACTGGGAAACTTTAGATCATGAACTTCTGGCTTTGCTATACTGCAATCCACTTGGCTTTTAGTAAAGTATATCTTTCAACACAAATGGAGTTGAGAGTTTTTCTTGCCTAAAGGAACACATTGGGGCAGGCCTGACACATGCAACTAATACAAGAAAATAGAATTAATATACTTTAAAAAAATAATGAAGTTTATGAGTATATAAGGACATGATACCAGGACAAATTAAACTTCCCATATGCTGAAGGCACCTGCAGGAACTGACCTCTAAGTGAGGTTATCACAACTAGGAAAAAGTATTCTTAAATTCGGTCAAACTCTTTTCTCGCCAGAAAATTTCATATGATGCTTTTTGTATAATCTTTTTTGTGCTGGAGGAATTCTTCAATTATCCCAGGCATTAAATACTTCATGCTATTTAATATAATATCATGCTCCTTATTGTCTTGTGATGTTGTTTTATTGTTTTGTTGTTTTACTAAAACATCCTGAACACCACGGTGGAGAGGCACAATGGAAACATTTAAATCAACCAACACGGAAATGAAATAAAGTATCAGTGCAAGCAAAGCATCGATGAATCAAAGAAACAGAAAGATGTAATGAAATGCTGATGTAAATGTAGAAAAAATAATGAACAATTAAGTAGTGAGATTAGCAATTAAGAATTAAAATGTGCAATTAGAAGATCACACTAGCAATTAGCAGGCTCCAACTTACATTTAGACTGCAATCCTATACTAATTCAAAAAGATTCCCCAGGGTGATTTGGATCCTGCCTTTTAGGAAATTCGTAGGCATTCAGACACATTAGTTCTCAAAACTCTTCCTCATGTATGTGTGGCAACCTTTCCTGCTCTTGCAGAACCACCACTGAGTCCATTTATTCCTTTCTCCAGAAAAAGTTATGTTAGCCTTTGAGAAGAGGCAACTATTTTTCATGTAGCTAACTTTCTGTTGTGCCAGCATAACTTTTGCATGGGAAGTAATTTTGCTGTAAGCTCACTCTTTCCTGTCTTTTTGGATTGTTCTGAAAATCATAAGCTAGAATGTATACTGGATAAATTGTTGAGCTAGGATCCAGAAGGCCCAAGTTCAAGCCTATCCTCAGCCATGGAAACTCACTGGTTGATTGTGGGTCATTCACATTCTCAGTTCAAGTCACTTCACTGGGTTAAACCCACCTCACTTGGATATCCTTGCTGTGGAGATAAAACAAGGGGAGATTCCTATGTAAGACACATTAAAACTCTGGGGAAAAGATAGGATATAAATCTAAATAATACTGTTAGTCCTCGTTTAATAATGCTCAGAGACACAGTCATTAAGTGAACCATGTGACATAGACAGAAGCTGCAAAAATTACTGGTTGTTGCTTTCTCATTCAGATAAAGTTCTCTAATACAGAATCCTGTCCTGACACACTTTTCTGCTCCCCCACCTCCTTTTTAAACCCACTCATAGGGTGGAGAAGTAGCTTAAATTAACTTTTCTCCCTAAAGAAGCATGTCCCTAAAAAGTGATAACTGCAAGTTAACAAGCTCAACTCTGTGACCTTAATTAGTTGATTGGGACCTTCTGGCTGGCTTGCAGCTGCTACCTGAAACTGACCAGACAGTAATCAATTTTAGACTGAAAACTTTTATAAATGTGAGCATTAATTGGAAAATGATTTTTATTACTGTTAATTACCGTCTTATTTGTGAGTAGTCACTATCCAAGGTACTACTGATAAAACAAAAATTTTCAAAGTATCCGAGAGTAATTTGCTTTGGTGCAGCTACTTCCTTTGAGTAGTATGCATAGAAGTGTAACATAAGAAATGAAAAAGGAATGAAATTCCTTGCTGCTTGGCCCAGTGGTGGGATTCAATTTTTTTTTTACTACCAATTCTGTGGGCATGGCCTGGTGGGTGTGGAATGGCCTGGTGGATATGGCCTGGTGGGCATGGCAGGAGAAGGATATTGCAAAATCTCCATTTCTACCCCGTTCCAGAGGAAGGATACTGCAAAATCCCATTCCCTCCCCACCCCACTAACCTGCTTTCCAGCTCCTTCTCTTGTGCAGGGCAACAAAATAAGACCCAGCTGATGAGCTGGGACTTGAGAGGCAGAGAATAGATGGGGCGGGGCTAATCAGGTGGCATTACGAACTACTTAAAATTTCTGCTACCGGTTCTCCAAACTACTCAAAATTTCCACTACCAGTTCTCCAGAACTGGCTTGGCCTGATGACAAGAAAGTTGAAATTCATGGTAGTTTGCATTATATTTATAAGTATAAGTATACGAGGTGCCAGGAACCATAAAAAAGTTAAAAAAACATTGTCCCACCAAGAGCAGGGAGTAACATTTGTGGGAGTGGGGTCAAATCAGCAAGATGGCAGAGTGTCAAAAGGTAAGTCCTATGACTTTTGTCTGTGCTTCTTTTAATGCATAGTGTTCAATACAATACCTAGGAAACCTATAAAATAGCCCTGGTTAGATCATACAATATTTTGAAAGCCTTTGTTTAACAATGTATTGTTGGATGTCATTCAATTGTGACTTTGTCTAGTCACCTGGAATTGGTTCTGTAACAATTTCTCAACAACTGTTATAGTTCTTTAACTCCCTCTCCTCAGAACTTATGCAAAAGTGGCAGAGCTTACAGAAGATACAGAACTGAAATAACCCTTTTCAACTCCAATCTTGGTTGATCATCCTTGGTTGATCATCCTTAGGAAACCCCAGCCAAGCTGAATTATCTACACTAAAAACTAGATACAAGCCATTAACTCTGCCTTCCTAGGCATGGTGTGACAGCCACTTTCAGCTGGGCTTATTCAGGGCTTTAGGCCTTTGGTCTTGCTGACTTACTTCATTTGAGTTCTGGTTCCACTTTAGGCATGAAAGCCAGCTGAGTGACTTTGGGCCAGTCAAACTCTCTCAGCCCAACTCATCTCACACAACTGTTGTGGAGAAAGGGAGGATGAAGGAATGTTAGATATTTTCACCACCTTAGTTATAAAAACCATAAAGGTGGAATAAAAAGAAATATTCCAGGGGCTATTCCAACAGGTGTTTATATCCGCACACATTTATTTCTATGTTAACAAGTGAACTGATTTGTACTTTATAGATGCAACTCTTTTTTTAAGCTCTGATTTCCGTTTCCTACTGAATTCAAAGTGATTGATTTTGTTTTAAAATGTATATAGAATTTGGCTGTTGTATTGGGAAAATGATTTCTTTTTATTTCCCCTGGAAATTCTTGTGTCCATCAAATTCTTCCAATTATGAATCTTTTCCCTACCCCATTCCTTCCCATCCCATTCATAATATTTAGGCAAGAGAATCCATTAATAGAATATACATATAGGATTTCTACATCCAATTTGGTTGTATCATTTAATAAAAAATTATGTGAACTCATTAAAAAGTACAAATACATACTGTACAGCAGCATTAAGGAATCAATGCAATAAAAAGATTAAAGATTAATAAACTTAGCATTTAAAAAAAGAAGAACATGGAATTTATAAGCAGAATAGTTCTACAAAGTTTTAACACACTGCATTATCATAAAACAAATAATAACAACAGAAATCCTACCATTATTAAATTGTTGACAATGAACACATATCAGTGATTCATTGCTGGAAATCCAGTGTAGTTTTTTTGGGGGGTCTGATAATCAAGACTTAAGAGTAATTTACCAGTCTCCTAAAAATTAGCCTCCTTGACATAGCCATGTATTCAATGACATATATAAGGTAGTTAAGAGTCACGATTGCAGAAAAGAATTACACTATAAACAAAGCCATGATTTCCTACTGCTAGTGAGAGTGTGTGATTTTTTAAAAAGAGGAATTGTTTCTTCTTTCCATTGTTCAGCCCTGAAATTGAATAAGTGTAGATGCTTGTATAACTGCCAACTTTGATTGGAGAAATATTGGCCCTCGCTTTAGTACACACAATTGGACTGTATGTGGCCTCTTCCTGTGTGCCAACCATGGGGTGCATCTTGGTTTATTAAGGAGTGCTAGGAGTTCAAGATTAGGAAGATTCCAGTGGCCTGGAGTGCAATTAGAAGATGTCCAACTGGACAGTCCATACTAGAAATGGCAATAAAGAAAGTAACAGGTGAATATTTCTCCTCCCTAGAGGCATTTTGATACTTGTCCAGCAACTCTATTAGAGATAAACTAGTCTCTATTTGGAAAGGAAGGCTCCTTATCTGTGTGGCTATTGTAGGTTTATTCAGGTTATATAGCAAATAAAATTGCTTAGATTCACTTAAACATGCACTCTGACTGGACCCCCTCAAAAAATTTCCCCAGAAAGGTTGAAGATTAGAAGCTATTCATTGAGAGTTGAAAGTAGAAACAATCCAATATTGTGAGCTTACCTAAAATATAGCTTTAGAGCAGTGGTGGGCTTCAAAAATATTTACCACTGGTTCTGTGGGCATGGCTTGGTGGGCATGGCATGGCTTGGTGGGTGTGTCTTGGTGGGTGTGGTAGAGGAAGAACTGTAAAATCTTCATTCCTACCCCACTCCAGGGGAAGGTTACTGCAAAATCCCATTCCCTCCCCACCCCACTAACCTGCTTTCCAGCTCCATTCTCCTGTGCAGGGCAACAAAAGAAGACCCAGCCAATCAGCTGGGAGTCAGGAGGCAGAAATAGATGGGGGCAGGGTCAGTCAGAGGTGGTATTTGCCAGTCCTCCAAACTACTCAAAATTTCCGCTACCGGTTCTCTAGAACTAGTCAGAACATGCTGAATACTACCTCTGCTTTAGATGCTATTTTTAAAACACATTACATTATATTATAATGTAAGCTCATCATGGGTACAGTAAATGAGTCAAAATCATATCAGCAAACCAATATTGTTTTCCTATCCTGCAGCATTAAATGCAGGATTTAATCAATTTATTGACTTATAAATTCAAGCTTTCAAAATTTTTGTAAGTTCAATAAATTGTCAAATTCTTCCCTTTGTTGGATTCAATCTATTTTATTTAGGCATTCCTGAATAAATATTACCTATCCATTAATCATCAAATACTTTAATAAAGATTAAGCCTCTATTTGTCTCATTCAAACTAAAACTGACAAAAAAATTGAAATCATTCCATTCCATTCATTCATATGGCTATGAATTGGGCCAAAACAAAATAAAAAAAAAACAAGATCTCCTTTTTCCATTCTACAAATTTGTTACCTGCTATGATTTCAGCTATTCACTAGCTATGTATATAGTTTATCATTCATACAGCAGTATTCCAAGCCTGTTTGTTGATATATACAGTAAGAACCCTGGCGGTACAGTGATTAGAATTCAGCATTGCAGGCTAACTCTGCCCACTGCCAGGAGTTTGATCCTGATGGGCTCATAGTTGACTCAGCCTTTGAACCTTCTGAGGTCAGTAAAATAAGGACCCAGATTGTTGGGGGTAAACTGAAAACCACTTACAGAGAGCTGTAACTGAAGAGTACATCAGTCTAACTGCTATTGCTATTGCTTTATACAGACCTAGTTTAGGGGTTTTTTTTTCAAAAGAAGTATCCTAAAACAATATACTACAAACTCAGGCTTTTCATAGTGCAGGATATTTGACTTCTTAATCCACATACTTTATGGAAGTTTATGACTTTGATGGTGACAGCATGCTGATGAAACAAACAACAAACAAACCACATTTAAAAGAAAACTCAATTGAGTGTGAACATTAGTTTCTCCACAATTCATGGATTATTTGTTTCAAACTATGTAGTCTTCTAATGATCCTCTCCTAATTTCAGAGATTGTAATTTTTCTAAGCACTTTCCTCTGAGAAAGCAATAAAGCAACATTAGTGATAATATTTTTAAAATATCCTATTTCAGTGGTAGTGTGCAGAGCATCTGGGAGCAAGTTAATGGCTTACATATTAATTTTCTCATCTATCTGATAGCAAAAAATTGCTTAATATAAATGCAGTTAAATTTGTCACTTTGCATCTACAAAGCTTATGCTGTGAAATTTATTATGGCCCCAACAAATTATACTGTAATAATTTAGCCAGCTTTTGCAAGTAGAGAAATGTGTATATGTGAGTGTTTGTATGTGCTAGAAGTTCGAAGTTAGAGCTTCTAATTTTCAGTATAATCCCATTTTCCAATATAAATCATGGCAGGGATTATTCCAATTTTGTAATCAAGTCTGAGGAAACATTTGGCTTGATCCTAATGGAAAGAAGCAGTTTTCTGCACTCTAAAATGCAAAGTTAAATTCATATTTAACCACTTTAAAAAGATAAAAGTAATCCAAACATGCTGATGAACTTTAGGTATATCTCAACCCTTCTAAGTAAGCAAAACAGGAACAATACTAGAGGAGTTAATTCTACGTCTTTGTAAGGCTACATTAACAGAATTTTGCAAATCTGAAAGTACAAATCTTCCGCTGTCACTTTTGGCTGCTTGATCCATTAGGGCAGCTATTTCCTAAGTTTCCTCCACTGACAGCTAAGCCATTGGACATTTGTTCCCTCTCATGTCTGATTTCCAAGGCAAGGAGGGAAACCGGTCTTTTCATGTAATAGCTTACATCTTCCAAATATACTTTTAGCATCATAACAAAACAAACATATCTCTATCCTAGGTCCTTGGACAGGACTCAAAAGGTAGATAAAAGTGCCAAACTGAGTCTAAACATCCATCTGACTGTGCAACCCATCATAATAGTAATACAAGGAGGAGAAGATCATAAGGAGTATTTATCTTTATAAAGTTTGTGATGATCACACTAGCTTTCAGCTCCTCTTTGTTGGAAATCTCTCATGGATATTGCCATAGAAGGGTATTTACATATGGGCATTAAAATGTTGCTCACTATGCCATCTTACATGGGCACTTTGATGCTTTACATTTGCATATATCAACATAAATTAACTTTCTGTGTGTATGTACAGATATGCACATGCACACAAACAGATGATGCTGTCCTAGAAGAGAAAAGTGGAAGTGTCCAGCAGCAGAAACATTGTCCAATGGGGAGATGTGGTGACTTGCAATCTGGTCCAAATACTTCGCAAGTAGATCTCACAAGCAAGCATCTCAGTCCAGACACGTTTTTCTTAAAACAGTTGACATTTAATTTTCTTTGAATCTAGGACAAAGTCTGCCTAAATGATTAATTCAGATAACCTTCAAAATCATCTTCTGGTCATAGGTGTGTCTATTGCATGTAAACAGACACAAAACAATCTTCTTTGCATGTCTGAAGTATATGATCTATTTATAAATAGTTCTTCACCTTCTCATTGCCTATTTATACAAGATTTAAAGTGGAAACCTGAAGCAATTTGAGTTATGTAATAGATCTTAAATTGGTCCTCAAAAACAAATCCTTAAATGGTGAAGGTTTTAAAGAAACTTAATGTTGTAAAGCATATGAGCAAATAATGTTTTCCTCTTCATCTTTTTAGCTCCACGTGAATGTTTGGCCGATATTCCAATAACCCAGTTTTCTCTGTGATTGCCTATTTGTTAATCTTCTATGGTTTTCAGCTTCCTCATCTTTAACACAGTGACACCTAATCAATTTTTTAAAATATCACAGGATATGTTGTGCAACTGGATATTGTCTCTATCATTATTTTTCTGTGGATAAATGTAGCATATTTTCCACCAACCAATTTTATGGTTATAATAGATATAGGAAAACCAGTATGATCTAGTGGTAAAAGAACCAGGCTGGAAACCAAGAGTCTGTGAATTCTAGTCCTATGTTAGGCATGAAAACACTTTGGGGTCAATAACTCTCTCTCAACCCATGACATCAGGCTGATTAATGGACTGCTCAGTCACTTCCTGTCATAGCCAATGAATCAACACTTGGTTCATTTTGGGGGGAGATGACAACATTGAATCATGCACTTGTGGGAAAACATTAGGAATTTTTAAAAATCCACAATTTCCAGGCATGAAAAAGCTGACAAGTCTAATGTAAACTTCAAGTTCAATAGCATGTATTAATCTATTCTATCAACAGCTTTAAAACACTTACATATTTATCTGTTATCTGGCAACACTGAAATGAGCAAAGGGTGCTTTACAGAACATGAGCGAAACTCTTTGTGCTTGGTTCATGTTATTCCTTTTGGAAGGGAGTGTTACAAAGCTGTGCTCAGGAGGGTGGAAGTACTTTTAATTACACTTAAACATAACCATTGCTTATCTGACCTTTTGCAAACAACATTGAAGTGGATGATGAGTGAACCCTAATATTTTTGATGGGTAAAGCTCTGTTATTATCTTTTTTCTATATTCCTTTTCAGCAGAGCATCTTTTACTGTGAACAAAATAAATAAATAAGTAAATCAAGCCACAAATCTCTTTTAAATAGATAATTTATAATTTTTTTATGAAAAACTAAGTGAATTGCAGCTCCTGAAAGAGATGAAGTGATTCAGCCATTAAGTGATTCAGCGAACTGTCTGATCAAACTACTGTTTACAGTTTTAGGGAATGATTTCTTCCAGCATATCTTTTCTTCTGGATAAATTTTATATTAACCTAACAAGAAAAAAAATCTCATTGCCTATCAGGTGTGACAGGCAATCATAAGGAATCAAAAGCAAAAAGATGCTTGTAGGATTCTTCTATCGGTGACATCTTTAAACTCAACAATTGTTAGACTGTGAGGAAATTCTTTATACTGCAAGAACTATGGAGTGGTTTCTAAGCAAATGCATTTGGCTCCAACTATATTGAAGATATTTATTCTTTTGAATGCCAAAGTGCTCCTTTAATGACAGCTGGGAGGAAATTGAGTTCTGCCTGCTCCAATGAAAAGCTATCAAATGAGGTTTACAGACCAGCTTGAGTAGTGGAGTTGAAGAAGTCAGAAATAAATAATTTTCACATACCTGTAGTTCATCATATAAATAAAGTATAAATCCCATAGCTGCAATGCAGAGAACTATTTTAGATTTGGGATACTTCAGAATTCTATTAAGAACATTTTTAGAAATTCTGACCTGGCATTTATTACATTTATAAATAAGGGGTCAAAATGCCGAGGGGGGGGGGACATTTGCACTTTCCTCAATTTTGTGATACAATTTTCAGCTTGGATTCAGCTTGATTTGGAAAAATCACAAAATATATTTAGATATAAACATTTTAAGATAAAAATATATGCAGTATTCATATTACATAGTGATAACATATAGAACAAAAGGCTTATTTTGAAGGGGAAATGATTTTACAATTGGTTGTACTTTGTTTTAAATCTCAGATTAATATAAAAATTAATCAAGTGAAGCTAAGATTGATTGATCATAGGGATTATGACAGCTAATGTGGTTCAGAAGTAAGAAGTTGAATGAGTTGATTTATGGATATTCAAGTTGTAGTTCACCTTCTTTTGTTTCTGTAAGGAAAAAAATTAGATCTTCTGGCATGTAAAGCAAATAAAAAATATTACTCATATGAACTAGAAATAATATGGCATGTTCATTCCTATATTAGGTTCACTCAAGGTATACCAATATCTCAAACTTCTTTTAAAGTACATGGAAATGAAATATCTATGTATAAGAGAAACTAGAAAGTCACATAAACAAAGCTCAAGCTCCAATAAACACACAAAAGTTGAAATATATTAAACCTTCTTAAAGCCCATGTCACACTGGCCAATGGATGCAAAAAGGACACAGCGGACGAGCAAAATGTTCCATCCGTTGTTATCCGCTCATCAAAGGGGCAAAATTTGCATAACCAGAGGGATAACACGGACGCACGGAGGACACAGGGCGGATGCACAGCGGACGCGGAACGGAAGCCCAGCGGATGGAAGCGGATGGGGCAGATGGCGCAACGCAGGGCTTCCGGGGGCCTCAGCAAAGCGGACGCGGAACGGATCAGTGGATGCACAGCGGATGAAGCGGATGCAGAGCGGAAGCCTAGCGGATGCACAGCGGAAGCCAAGCGGATGCCTGGCGTTAATTGCGCATGCAGGGGGGATGCATTGCATCAGCCTGCGGATATAATGGAAGCAGCTCGGAAGCAGGTCGCCATTCAGAGGAAGACCTGCTGCCAGACACATCGACAGCCTTGCCTGTCCTGCCTGCATGTTCTGCCCTGCCAGCCTTGCTACCAGCCTTGCTTCCAGCCTTGCTGCCATCCTCCCTGCAAGCCTTGCTGCCAGCCAGTCTGCCTGCCAGCCTTGCTGCCTGCCTTCCTGCCAGCCTTGGTTCATGTCTGCCTGCCAGCCTTGGTGCCTGCCTGCCTGCCAGCCTTCCTGCCAGCCTTGGTGCCTGCCTCCTGCCAGCTTGGTGCCTGCCTCCCTGCCAGCTTCCTGCAAGCTTGGTGCCTGCCTGCCTGCCCAGCCTGCCAGCCTGCTGCCAGCTGCCTGCCAGCCTGCCTGCCAGCCTTGCTGTCTGCCTGCCTGCCAGCCTTGGTGCCTGCCTGCCTGCCAGCCTTCTGCCAGCCTTCCTGCCAGCCTTCCTGCAAGCCTTGGTGCCTGCCAGCCTCCCTGCCAGCCAGCAACCCCACAACCATGCTGAAGCACAGCAAGCCTCAGGCCATCTGCTGCCAGCCCCTGGCAAGACGGACAGGGCTACCATCCCGCCCCTGGCCCTTACTCTGGTTCTGCTGGGCTTTCTGCACACGGCTCACTCTTCTGGGCTGGCGCTTCTGCTGCTTCTGCTTCTGGAGGAGCTGATGACAAGCACTCCAGCACCAGCCACCTCCACAGCACCTGCACCCTTCACTCCTGGGACTGAGCGACCAAGAGGAGTACCAGAGACTCATTTTTGTCTTATAGCTTGTTGTTATAAAGTCGATTTATGATTCACACACTTGCTCAAAGTCAATTTTGATTCACATACTTTTTTTTAATAAAGTCTTGGTGGAAACTTTTAGAAATGGTTTAAGCTTTTGCATGCTTGTGGGATGGGTTGCAATGGAAGGGCAGGGATACCTTTGGGATGGGTATGAGCTGTGGGATAGATAAACCTCCAGTGGCAAGCATAGTGGGACTGTATGGTCCATCCTCCCAGCTGGCCACACCTTTGGCCCTTTATTACAATATAATATAATAATCATCCACACATTTGAACACAAACACAACTCTTCATTAAACGCCCTGTTCATTGTAGGCCCAACAACATACATGGCCCAATCTCATCGTGTGATGAGACAGGCTGAAGGAGCATCCATTAAGCATCTACCATTCCTGTCTTGCCACTCCACTGCTCCAGCTGGGGAGTTGCCCAGTGTCTCAGGAGGTTGCGCTGCTTCTTCGCTTTCATGTGAGGCTCTGTTTGGGGCCTTGCAACATCCTCAGTGTCGATCAGGGTTCGCCCTTGCCTCCATTCCCCAGGCTCCATGTCCCCATTGCCTTGTTGGAGATCCACGAGCCTGTTCTGGCAAGACTGGTAGCGGTGCGCATGAGATTGTGCAGGATGCAGCAAGCTTCCATGATCCTCCTCACGGTCTGTGGGCGATGCTGCATGGTGGTGAGAAGTACCTGGAACCTGTTGGCCAGGATGCCAAAGGTGTTCTCCACACCCGCCTTGCCCTGGACAGCCAGTAGTTGAAGATCCTCTCCTCACGGGTGAGGAGTTCTGAAAGTGTGTGCTTCATGAGTAGGTTTGTGAGGGAGAAGGCGTCATCCCCACGATGAAGTAGGGCACATCTTGTGTGTCGTGGGCAGGGGTTCTGGATCTGGGAAGCCCACGATGAGATGCCTTCCAGCTTCTCCTTGAGGGTGACTGCATGTATACCTGAGCATCTGAGATGAGCCGTTGCCTGAAGCATCGATGTACATGAACTTGTAGTTAGCATCGACCATGGCGAAGAGGATGATGTGAAGAAGCCCTTGGAGTTGAAATAGTGGAGCCTGAGTTGGTTGGAGATTGCAGGCCACATGCTTGCCATCTATGGCTCCAACGGTTTGTGGTAAGTTTCACTTCTGATACCACTGCTCTGCAACTTTCTTCCAGCCTTCTTCAGTGGAGGGGTACTGGAGGAGCTCCTCCTTGTATTCTTCGATGATGGCTGCACCACTTCTCTGACACAATGCTGATGGTGTTGGATGGCACCTCCAGCCGTACTGCATGCTCCTGTAGGAGGTCCTGAGGCTAGTTGGCGCAGAGAGTGAGTGCCACTTGAGCCCAGGTTTCGGCTGGGCCGGAAGCTGGTGTTTGCCTTGTCAACCTGGGTGTCAGCCGTTGACAACTTCATCAAACATGGCTGGATGCATCCTCAATGGAAGTTCTGGAATGCACAAGGGTCTTTGTTCCTCAGCTCCACATCAGCTTGTTGTACAGTCCATACTCTGCTCTTCTTGTGAACCATCTTCGGATCCAGACTCTTTTTGGGTGGCTCCTTTTCTTCTCGCAGTAGAGTTCACAGAGCCTGCAGATGGCTTCGCACTGTTGCAGAACGATGGTGGCTGCCGAAAGGACTTTTGTTGCAATCCACGGTGGACATGACCTGGATGCTGTGGAAGAGGAAGAGCCAGATGAAGGCTGCAGAGGTCTGCACCGCTGGCTGCTTGTTCTGAAAGTGAGATGCAGACGAGTTGCTCCCCTTTTATAGCCAGTATAGATGTCCTTTGCATCCTCTAGCATCCTCTAGGGATCCTCAGGCATCCTGCAAGACATCCTTAAATATCCGAGATAGGTCCCCTCACCGAAGTTTTTTAATTTTAAACACTTTGTTTCTGTGTGCATCCGCTAGCATCCGTTCTGCATCCGTTCCGCGTCCGTTCTGCTTCCTCCCTGCGTCTGGGTGGATGGAGTTGCGCAGATGCGCAGCGGATGCCTAGGCGGATATAGCGGATGCGTAACGGATGCGTAGCGGATGCAGAACGGACGAAGCTGGATACATTTTCTGCGCAAAAGTTTTAGGCAGCCCAAAACTTTTGGAGCGGATGAACGTCCATAAACGGATGCTGGACGATAGAGAGGAAGCAAATGGAGGCAGTGAGTACATTGCGTTTTCGAACGGATGGCAAGGTTTTTTGTCTGTTTTACATCCTCTTTGCATCCGTTGGTTCGGTCTGACATGGGCTTAATCTGTTTGTACTGTAAGAAAAATCATCTACCACATAGATTCTGTTGAGAAGGTGTGCTACAGTCCACATGTGTGTAAGTTTTATTTTTTGGGATCGAAGAGACAGGCCTTTTCTGCCATGGCAACTACACTGTGGAACATCATTCTCTTCCCCCCCCTCTCCGCCACCAACCCAAGATGAGATTGGCTCTATCCTTTCGAGGATCCGTTAAAACAAGGTTGTGTTAGCAGGCCTGGGTATCTCAAACAATTGTGAATTGAGCTCTGTTGTTTTTAACACCAGTCATGTACACTATCTTCTTTAACTGTGATATGACTGGGTTTCTTTAACTGTAATTTTTAACACTGGGATTCAGGATAATCTACCTAGAGTCTCTTTATTACAAGCTAGATGGCTATATAAATGTGAGAACTAAATAAATAAGT
This sequence comes from Laticauda laticaudata, assembly GCA_004320025.1. Lineage (NCBI taxonomy): Eukaryota > Metazoa > Chordata > Lepidosauria > Squamata > Elapidae > Laticauda > Laticauda laticaudata. The sequence goes on along the minus strand of BHFT01043389.1, from coordinate 1,767 downwards.
GTTTAATTTGTTTCCCAATACATTATTCAATAACCATCTGCATTCCTAATTATTTAGATACCAGTTACCAACACACAGGATTCATCCAACACACAGGATTCATTCATAGACAAGTGCATCTCTCTCTCTCTCTCCTTTCTATCATCTATTTTCTCCCTTCAACACCATTGACCATTATATCCTTCTGAATGTCAGAAGGATATAATTCTTCAATTCCTTCACCAGCAGGTGCACACAGGCAGCAGCGTGTCTTGAACCAACCCTTCATATTCTACTAAGAGCTTAAGATCCATGGTGAGCACAGTGGTTAGAATGCAGTTTTGCAAGCTAACTCACTGCTCACTGCCAGGAGTTTGATCCTGACCGGCTCAAGTTTGACTCAGCCTTCCAACCTTCTAAGAATGTAAAATGAGGACCCAGATTTTGAGGTGTAAAATACTGACACTGTAAACTGTTTAGAGAGAGCTACAAAGCACAATGAAGTGTTATATAAGTCTCAATGCTATTGCAATTGATTGGAAAACTGATTGTGCTTCTCTACAGCATACAGTGTTCTCCCCCACCTCTATTTCACTCAGTTTTTTCTGACTCTATTTTGGGACATATCTCTTGAGTAATTAAAGGCCCACTCTGTTAAATGAGTATGCTGCACAAAAGATTTCACTAATAAAATTAGCTGGAACAACAGACACACTTTGTTATCTAAATATGATTTCAATCTGAGACAGCAGCCAACTAAATAGTCAATTCTTTTTTAGACCCCTTCCAAACCCAACCTACCCAGAAAGTGCTTGCCTTCCAAAAAGAAAAAAGAAATTGGAATATTGTTTTGTTCCTAAATCTTTGATGAAGACAGAATGAAATTTGAAAACAGCTGGAGGACACTGATCTACACAAACTAATTTGTTTATTGATGAAACACACATAAAGAATTAAATGCTCTTTTGCTGGTTATTTGGTTCCTTATGCCTCTAACCTACTGCGGCTTCACTCCATGTCAAAAAGTATCCTAAAGGATGACTCTCTGAATGAAAAAAAAAGTTATTTTTGCACAATACTGAGTTTGTCATTTTTTTTTACTTTTAATTGCTATATGTGTTGGTGAATGTACTATTTTCTCCTATGAAGCGGTTGAACTATTCAATAGAGAATGATGAGCGTACAGTGATGTCTACCATGAGCAGGGAACTGACATCAATTTAAATTAATTGTTCATGCATTTATTTATCAGAACAAAGAGATGCCAGCATGAGAATAAAAGATATGAATAATTGATCAGGGAGTCATTGAAAAGTCTCTTTGTCATATTCAGCAAATACACTACTCCAGTCATTTCATTGGTTTCATTTGAATTCATTTGTCACTGGAATAACACTTAATGTTATAATACATCATGATTTTTAAAATACTGTTTGGGAATACAAATGTTACCTTATCTGACCTGTAACACCTAATAATATCCCTTAAGCATCCAAACCGTAAGGAGCTTCTCTGAGAATACCTAAAGATCTCAGTCATAAAATGAGTGAAAACATTATTGGAAAAGGGATGTAGTCCAGTGGTGGGATTCAAATTTTTTTTATTACTGGTTCTGTGGGCGTGACTTGGTGGGTGTGGCAGGGGAAGGATACAATAAAATCTCCACTCAGAGGTGGTATTTGCCAGTTCTCTGAACTACTCAAAATTTCCACTACCGGTTCTGTAGAACTGGTCAGAACCTGCTGAATACCACTTCTGATATAGTCCTTGACTTACAATCATTCATTT
>BHFT01043388.1:0-32632 GCA_004320025.1 Laticauda laticaudata | reverse complement strand
TCTGTTTACCTTCTATAATTACTTATTGTAAAAATGGTGCTATAGTTTCCCATCATATTGAGGCAAAAAAGTAGTGTAAGTTTACACAATTAGAACAAAAAAAACCCAAAACAATAGATGCCCCTCAAATACTGGAATCAGAAGGAAACAGTTCTGTAAATCTTGGATCTGTCTGCTTGTAGACACCCATTTTTGAATCATTTCTCCATCCATTATACACACAGAGATGGGGAGGAGGGATACTTTTTAAGTGCAACTAATGCTCCTACTACTGTAGTTACACAATCTGTTTCAAAATAGTTTTTTCTTCAATTGTTTTTTCATTAAAAGTAAATTAATATATGGAGATTTTGTTCTTTCTTCAGTGCTGCATAAATGGCCACCACAATTTTCATTCAACTGAAAAACAGCTGTGCTAGAGTTTTAAATCATTTCTAACACAGCTCCTACCCTTTCCATTGGAGCTTATATAATAGAGTGCTACATCAAATTCTGAGGAAAGGACATTTTTTCCCTGAGTTGAGCTCTTATATGTTGTTGAGAAATGCAGTGAATTCTATTTCTTCCATAATACTACCCATGTTCTGTACAGAACCATTATCTGAACCCTCAGCTTAACAAATTCTTTAAATAAAATCAATATTTCTTTGGAATTATCCATTTTCTTCTTCAAATTGGTTTTCTACACAGCAAACATTCTTTGAAACGTAGCTACTTAGTCTAGATAGAAATTGATTAAAACCACACAAGAAATAAGATTGCGATTAGTTGAAATATCCCCTTTTCTATTTGTTCTGCTCCTTACAAAGTATTAAGGAGATTTTAAAGAAGAGAAAAAATAAGCAGTAGTACTGAAGCACTGCAAGGCATGGCAAAATTTAGAAGAAATATAACCTACTATGGAAGAGATACATAATAAAGGGGACAGGAAAAGTGCACCAGGTTTTCTCCCATCTGTTCTCATACAAAATAAGGTTGCTGTTTTCTGAGCCTGATGATCCAGGATAAAGTTCCAAAATAAAATCTTGATCTTTCCAGGACAGTGAAAGTCCATCCAAAAGAGGCAGAATTCTCAATCCTGTGACAGCTTCTCTATTGACTGGTATTTTATCCATTTTTATCTAGACTGGTTTTCATATTTTAGTAGTCCATCCATTTCATTTCTAGTCCAGACAAAGACTCCACTGTCCACAGCCTAAAGGTCTCATTTTAACTCAGAAATCACACTAATTCTCCCTCTGTGACTGTGTTAGCCAATTTTCTTTAAGAAAGATTGATTGATGAGGGATGCTTTAGTGAATCTCATGCATAATTATCTTAACCTTTGAGGTTTGCTTTGCTAAAATAAATGCAGAAGAACACCATGAAATTGAATAGTAATGGACTTTTGTTTGGTACTAATAAAAAGAAGTATAAGTAATTTGTATTTGCTGCCAATACACATCCTGGAAAGGACCTGCGGCAAAATGGAATTGTTCCTATTCAAAATTCTAATTAGCTAGCCATGCTTCCTTCCTGGATGTCCTATTCCAGGACATACTATACTTCTGGAATATTCCCCACTTTTCCATTTTATTTTCTCAACTATCAGCATCCCATGCTTATGAAACATGCTCAATCCTGACTGAGTGTTTTGAGACCCATTCATGCATTTATTTTTCCAAGACTATTTTTGTTCTCCAGATCTCCAGGATTCTCTGAATCTGCAAATGCTTCCTTCTTGGGCTTAGATAGCACTCTTAATTGGATTGGTTGATATTTTCTGCTTCTCCCATTTTTTGTGGTTATCTTTTAAAGTAATATATGCAACAATAATGACAACAGAATGGATATGGAGGGCTGTTTTTCATGAGTGGCTAAATCTGGATTTATGTCTGCTTTCTCTGGATCCCCTTCAGATGTATGGACTTTAAGTTACAGAATTGTCTGCAATGTCACACTAGGAATTCTGCTAACCAAAATACATACTTGAAGACGGGTGGGATTCAAATTTTTTAACAACCGGTTCTGTGGGCATGGCTTAGGTGGTGGGCATGGCTTGGTGGTCATATGACTGGGTAGACATGGCTTGGTGGTCATGTTATTGTCCGGGCGTGGCCAACTCAATATCATTCATATCGAGGCATGCATCTCCTTACCTGGCCTCTCATGACTGTGGGGATGCTGCAACAGTCATAAGTGTGAAAAATGATCATAAGTCACTTTTTTTAGTGCCATTGTAACTTTAAATGGTCACTCCACACAAGCAAAGTACCAGCAAAGGAGGGGGGAAAAAAAACTCCAGAGATGTTCCTGAGACAGGAAGTCTAGTCCTGCCAATAATGTAATAAGAGTTAATGGAGAGACAGTTTCTGTAAGCAACACCAGAATGTTTCCTTCATGCTTTCCTTACAGGATTAGGCCAGTAATTTCTTCTAACAACCAGTTCTCTGAACTGCTTAGAATGTTAACAACTGGTTCTAGAGAATAGGTTTGAACTGGTAGAATACCACCCCTGCTTGAAGAACCTAAACTGGGGAAGGTTGCTATAGAGAGTAATATTTCCAACTCTTGTGGATTTCATGCAAAACATACATTTACATGAAAGACGTCCTAAGTATAAGAAGAGTCCCAATGTATTTGTTTTTAATGGGTATGATTTAAATGATAAAACGACTCATCCATCTTTGTCTCTGCCTATAGAGCCNTAAGTATAAGAAGAGTCCCAATGTATTTGTTTTTAATGGGTATGATTTAAATGATAAAACGTCTCATCCATCTTTGTCTCTGCCTATAGAGCCTTTATAACAAAGGTGGGCAATTAATTTTCTCAAGGGGCCACATGAAAAACTGGGATTGTTGCAGGGGGCTGAAGTCCAATAGGGTTGTACAAATGTTTGTAAACTGGAAAAAAAATAGCAGTCACCTTCAAATTGAAAGCAATGCAGTTTATTGTGTGCATGGTCTATGCTTATTTATATTTGATTTTTAATTTCTGATCGACTTCACACAGGCCAGACAGGATCAAACAATGGGCCAGATGGGGATATAAAATACCCAAATCTTCTCTATAAAAATATCAGTAATTTCAAGATTCTGCAATTCTTCAAACCATTCTTCCCAATCTCTTGCAAAAAAATTTGTATTAAAGCAATTGAATACATCAGCTTATAATGGAAATATTTTTCCAGGGACATTTGGCAGAGAAAGAAGAATCAGATTCCAAAGGCCATTAGCTTTGTCTTTTGAGCTAAGAGTAAATATGCTTGACAAGCTCAGCCACTGGAGAGCTTGAAGAAGAATGAAAGCAATTTAATGGCACCGGTTGCATTGGCTTGTAAAATCTTTATTTTTTTTTCACAGATGCAAATTACATGCTGCATCCAATTAAATTTTACAGCCATCTAACAATTTAATTCATCTTTAATGTCCTTTGCAAAAATCACAGGTCTTATGAATATTTTATTTCTCAAGCAGCAGAGATGGTTTGGAATAATGAAGGAGAATGCCCATCTTCATTTGCTACTAATGCAAGCAAGCAATCCTTGCTGCTCTTATGAGCCCTGCTAAAAAGACCACAGGATCAGACAGCTGCTTTCCATTTGCCTCCTTGTATAATTTGTTGAAATTGCTTTTGCGGACAGTAAAAGACTTTTATTAGATGCTGATGTGTTTGAAGAGGGAGAGGTACAAATGAGAAAGTTATGGCTTCTCTTTTTAGAATCTCTGGACCTGTACAGACCAAAGCAGCACCTGCATTTTTTCCCTGATATGTTTTGAATTGTCCATGTGTGCTTAGCTGACAATTTCTGTTCTGTTCTGACAGAAGAAACTTGTTAAAAAACCCAGACATCATGTTATGACAGTGAGAGCAGCATCAGCAGTGATTAGAATAGAAGCGCAACGGATGAAAGTTCAAGTGAAAAAGAAATGTTTCTAGTTATTGTGGATGGATCACACATAAACTTAAACAAAGTCCCTAACCCACAACAAGAATGGCTGAAAAGGATAATATCGGTTCATTTTTGGTGCCAATAGTAATGTGCCTTGGATGCAATTTCAAAACATCTGGAGCACCTCTTAAACACCATTGCCATTCACAAAGCTATCATCAGCCAAATGCAAAAGGCAGTTTTACTTGGAACAGCTTACGTGTTACAATGATACATTTAACAGCATCAGTTACATCATCTTTCCAGGTACTTGGGAAGACTTGACAGGTGAACAAAAATGCCAACTCCATTCCAAACATATGGGTGATACTGCAACCACGATAATATACCTACATAAATATAAGAATCCTCATACAAGTGTTCAGATAAAGGCAAATAGACACAAACAGAAGGGGTAAAACTAATTACATTGAACTTTTAAAGATCAATTTAATTAATTGATTTATTCCATCTGTTGTTCTGAGAGGAATATGGAAAGCCTAAATTTGTTCGAATCTAAACCATCAGAAGAGTCACACATTTTGAGTATAAAGTATTATTATTCCATTCTCTGCCATTTTCATTAAAAGCCAGAATAATCCTTCCTTCCCATGGTAGACATCTATACATTTATTAAAAAAACACATCAATTTGTATACTATTTGTATGTATAGTCATGAATATACATTTGAATGCAAAATTAATCATAACTGTGATAATTTGAATAGCAGAAACAGTGAGGAGTAAGAAAAAAGAAATCACCTCAGAGCTAATTCCCAAGGCCTCCTCTCTCCCTCCCTAAGTGGCTAAATTCACATTACGCAAGTGCAGAAAGATGAGGCACCAGTCAATTTTGCCCAAAAAAGGGGGAGAATGGGATGGAGCAGCTATACAAAAATATAGGGTGCAACTCAAATAATGTGCTGGGAATTTCACTGCAACATAGGCAAATGACCTGACCAATGTTGTTCAGGTTTTAACTGATGGTAAATATAGCTTGATTGCTTGCTTGTTTGTTGATTTATGAAATTGAGAAACCACCCATCTCCATCACAAAGGGACCTGTTGTTGTTTTGCACTTTTAATCAGCGGTAGATAATCTCTCATTTGTGGAGGGCTACATTCCTCCAGGAATTACTAGTTAGATAAACTTGGTGTCTGGGGCTGAAGGCAGCAGTGGAGAAAACCAAAGTCAAAAATGGATCCCATTCTTTTTAGGTTCTCCTTTTTCTTTTCTTTTCTTTTTTTTCAAAAAAAGTCTGATATCTTCCAGGTTTTTTTTCCATCAGTGTCTTTATGATGCCCAATTTCCCTTTTGCCCAAAGAAGAAAGGGACTTGTATATTTTACCACAGGCATGAACAGATCTCTTGCTGTGGCATTAGAAGACAGAGAATAGACAATTTGGTCTAATGGTTAAGGCACCAGGCTATACTTGGATCAACCTCTTTTAACAGACATCCATTGACAGATGCCCCTCTTGTATGAATTACTTTTTAATGTAAATGGAACAGGATTGGATGTTTATTTAATAATTGTTTTAATGCTCCTCTGGTTTAGAATCATAGAGTTAGGAGTGGGTTTATCCATAAACCCTTTTTTATTGTAGCATTTATTTCAATGTATGCAAACATTTAATAAAAATGATATTGGTATAGGATACACAAGATGAAAACTGAGAGCAAGCCATCTAAGCACTTTATTAAAGTGATTAAAACTGCAGGGTTGGAATTAGAGGGGATGATTCATGGTTGAACTTAATATACAAAATAGTAACCTCAGCCCAATGTTACATTCAAGGTAAATAACTAATTTGCCACCATGTTTGAGAAAGTGTTGCTGAATTGATGCAAGAATTTTCCTGAAGGCATTTCTGCACATAGCTGCTGAACATTTTTCCCTCTGATTTTCCATATGATAGTTTCCTTTACTGTCTAAGACTCCAGGAGCAGAATTAGGAGAAGTGAGGCATATTCTACTTCACTTCTAAAGCCAACTTTCCTTCAAATATTCTGACTGATAGCTCATCTTAATCTCCTTCCACATGTAAAGATAACTTGTGTAGGCAGGCATGAGGGGTGGACTGAAGTAAACTTTCTACCCCCAGGCACCTCAAAATCTTAAAAAAGATGTGAATATATAGGCATGCTGGTGGTGAAGCATTCAATGAAGCAAAGAGGAGGATAATTAAATGTGACATGCACTGAACAGTATGTGGAGGATACTAATAGTGACAATCACTAGGAATGCAATGTCATTGGATGGATTACTCTTACAAAATAATTGGATACTGTATATGTCTTTTTCATGAGATGTTTACAATGTACTTCATGTTTTGCATTCTCAGTGTACACACATTTATGGATGTCAAAAGAATGACATCAGATTCATTATAGAAAGTAATGTTTTGTGTCTCTTAAATTGAATGCCATGCCGTAGCTGAAAGAAATACATATTCAGAATGTTTGGGAAGATTGAAATGCGATCTTGGAAGAATGGCAAATTATATTAAATTAGTCAACACAGTTTTGGCCAAATATTATAATACTTGGCTGGACAAATTCTACCCAGCCATGTGATTGAGAGGGAAAGCTGCTTTCATTTATGTATAAAGAGAGAAAGTATGCCATATATTGTTTGTCTCTCAAGAGGAAGCAAGTTGGCAAATGGGAGATTATTTCAGTAGTTAATGTACTTCTGAAATGAGTCATGCACATCTCACCAATGCATCCAGAAACATAATTGAAAGTTCTGGAGTCTATTGTTATAAATTGAGAACCATATGTTGTTAAAAGTCATGAACTGTTTTTATGGTTCCAAAAAGATTAGAACAGCATAAAGCCCCAAATGTTCCAATCCTAACATCAGCCTGCACAAATAAATCAAAATCTTTTTTTTACGATAACTCAAAAAATCAAATAATCAGAAAACTATTGGTTTTTTTCCTCTATATTTGACTTCATGATGAATGATAAATACAGCTGTCTCTCAATATTAATAATGTCAAGATATTCTTTCCTCCACTCTTCCCCTTTTTCTCCTTCCTTCCTTCCTTCCTTCCTTCCTTCCTTCCTTCCTTCCTTCCTTCCTTTGTTTCCTTTCCTTTTCAGTTCAGATTCTCTTAAAACATTGACTATTTCCAACACAAAAAGCTCTGCCAATCCTGACTATGGGCTTTCACTCCCACTCTCATTTAATCACTGCTGTTTCTGTATGATTATCTACAAAGCTGTATCTGATGGAAAATTAAAGTTGCAAATCCCATACCTACTGATCTCGGAGTAGGTTTATGGAATTCAGACTCGAGAGAGCTAGCACTGTACTTTTTCAGCACACTCTAATGCCCATCTACTCTTAAAGCAAACACTCAGGGGGACTTACTTTCGGGTCTTAGATAATGGGGTATAAGGTAGATTTAGAATTAGTTCAAAAGACTTTTTTTTCTTTCTTTACAATTTTAGAATCCAATATAAATCCAATATGTTGTATGTAAAGTATTAGGGTATCAAGTGGAACAAAATCAAGCTTTGTAGCTCAGAACTGCAGCCCTTGGCTGCCAGCAGCATTGTAAGTGTTACAAATATCAGGTCTTTCAATCAAGGGATTCCACGAGGATCAGCAAATTTTAACAGGAAATAGGGGCATCTATTCATTGCTCGCTTGAATATATTGCAGTTCATGCTGTTTACAATTATTATTACCTTTTAATAATAATTTCCTCAAATAATACTTTAAAATAATAATTTAAGTAATCAATCAGGCAATTATCATGTAGACATTCAAAGTGTATTATTTTTCTGCAACAAAATTATGCTTATTTTAGCATAAAATACATTTATCTGGGACAGAGAATAAAATAAGTCCATAATTCAAACAACTTAGGTGCACTACTATGCATTTCTCAGCTCTGCAGGGCAAAATCTATATTGCAATTTGGAGTCCCAAAGAAACAAAATATTAGTTTCTGCTTGAAAAGCAGGTAGTCTACACTAATCCTGGCTATTAAAAGCAAGGTTTACAGAGTTTGGAGAGAAGTATTTGACTGGCATGAGTACTTTGCCATCATAAATTTATCTTAAGATATTTCTGAGGACAATGTTTTTTTCCAAGTTCATATAATGTAGCTCTCACTGTCATATACCAATAGCAAATATTGTAACAGTAAATATACAATAAAGATTGAGGTGTTTCTCATTTTCATCAAAAAAATTACACTTAAACAGTTCCTAAGGAATAGAAATATCTTATTTCTATTTCATATAGAAATATGCCATCCTTATCTGTTAGGTATTAACACAGTTATACAAAGAGAGGGACCATAAGAATAATTTCAAAAGTGGTGAACAAGCCTTGTAGTGGAGAATTTAAGCAAATGAGTTGGCTTAACTTATCAAAAGAAAGTTAAGAGGTTAAGCCTTGATTATGAGATATACAGTAAATACTAAAGAGTCTCAATGCTATCAGTGAAAGTTATAATAGAATCCAACTTTCCTACTCAAGTAGATATAGAAGAACACCTTTATGATTATTAAACATTGCCAAAGAGAGAGTGTATGGCCATTGAGCAAGCAAAGTGATATCAAGATTGCTAAGATGAATATGAAGAGAATTTAATAAGGGATTCATGAAAATGAGAGGGGAAAAATAAATTGAAAGGCTAAATGGGTATTTAGTACTTTAACCTTCAGATTATTAAAATTAATAAGTTGTCCTTCTCTAACAACTTCAATGGAAAAAAATGCAGTATGGAATGGCTTTGAAATAATTTTATATTAAGCCACCTAGGTTAGTGTATTTTCAGAGTACAGTGGCTATTTAGAAAGCATTTTGCTGCCCTTCTGTGATTCTAAATTCTAGCTATGGGGATATAAAAATATGGAGAAATAAAAAGTTCAAATGGAAGATACCCACCTGAAAGAAAATGTTCTTGTAGAGGATAGATGAGAGCCTGATCTCCTTGTAGAGTTTTTCTTTCTGTCATAGATAGCCTAAGAACAAGCCATGCTTGGCCTCTACCTATATTTAGGAAACACTACAGCAGGGGTGTCAAACTCGTATCATCATGGCACATGATTTATCGTGACTTTTTCCACCTTCACTAAACTGGGTGTAGTTGTGGCCAGTGTGTGATGTATCTGGCTTGCGGGGCACAAATTTGACAACCCTGAACTACAGGAAGGAGAATTGGTAAACACTTCCAACTGGGGTGCACTGGAGAATAGAGATAGATATGGTTGTGAATGTTAATGAGTTAGGAGTGTGTGTTATTGATGGGCTGAAAAAGCTCTAGTAGCCATGCTCACCTCTACTGAACTAGGTTAAAATAGTTCAATTGAAATGGATTGAATTACTTCACACAATCAACTCTTAACAGGCTGAATGAGCACCATGGCACATTTTACGCACATGTTAGATTATAGCTTGGCTTCCCCATCAAGAACTCAAATCTCCAGGATTGAATGTTTCTGCCTACTTTTGATCTTGTTTGCATCTGATACAGAAGCTTTTAACTACAAATCAGTTCTGATTAGGGATTCTCTCATAGATGGATATACACAGAGAGAGAGGGTTGGGGGGAAATAATAAAAAATTACTAAAATCCTAGAAGTTTTCTTTTTGGGTACTGCCAATGGAAGGGAAAGTTGGATCCTACACAGCACCTGGAAAAATTGTGCAGACGTTTCAGCAACAATATGCTTTCATTAGTTTTATGAAAATTCTGGAAAACCATATTCAGTGAGACTCAACAGCCTGAGCTGACATCAACATGCTTTCAAGTGATATAAATGTATTGTGGCATCAAACAGTGTGAAACGAAGGACAGACATGTCTACTAAAGGAAGTTAACGTGAAGTTGGCCATCACCAAATTATGTCTGACTAGATTAGCTGAATGTGTCAATATTGTAGCACTGAGTTTCACATTTTGTGCCAGCAAGTTGCGTATTAATAGTCTGATGATGAAATCTGAGGGGAAACCAATCATAGGCATGAAAATATTGCCAAGAAGGTCAGGGAGGACAATGTAATTCAGCATCCTGTCACAATAAATAATAATGACCTAGGATGAACTGGGGGAGAAAAGGAAAAGAGAATGAAGCTATACAATTTTGCCATCCCTTTTTATATTGAAAGAACTGTCCAAATGCACCCTTTAAATTTTATCTATCTATCATCTATTTATCATCCATCATCTATTTATCTAGCATCTATCTACTGTATCTAGCTAGCTAGCATCTATCAGCTAGCTTTTTATTCATCTAGTATCTATCTACTCTATCTACCATCTATAATCTATTTATTTAGCATCTATCTACTCTGTCTGTCTGTCTATCTATCATCTATCTATCTATCTATCTATCTATCTATCTATCTATCTATCTATCTATCTATCTATCTATCTATCTATCTATCTGTCACATGGTGCTCCATTCAAAATCCAAGAAAGAAATACTTAGACTCCATCAATTAGAGAAAAATATATTTTACTGGAAGTCAAGTGGTAGCAACAAAAGAATTCTGAATCTGAGAAAATGAGCACATAAATTACATTTACAAAGTGATGGCAATGTTCCCACCCCCAATAGTTCAATTGGCTCATCCAACTAAAAGTTGTGTGTAGCATCATGTGGGCATCTCCAGGTGATGATGAACCGTCTGCCCGTTGACCTTGACATGTTTTGATAAAGAGTTGCAGCTGCGCATAGCATAGGATAGAAGCCTAAGCAAGAATCTTGCCCCCCAATTTATACAGTTCTGTTTTGTAATACCTCCAACTTGCTTCCCATAACCATGTCCCCCCTCCTCCCCCTGTTACTTATGACAGCTGAAAGATGCAGAGCAAAGGAAGAAAATCTTGAAGGCTGACACTGTCTATCTATCAGCTATCTATTTATTTAGCATCTATCTACTCTGTCTGTCTATCTATCTATCTATCATCTATCTGTCTGTCTGTCTGTCTGTCTGTCTGTCTGTCTGTCTGTATTTATTTATTTGAATTTATTAGCCACCCAACTCCAATGAACTCCTACATTTGATTTTATATTGCTATGAATTATGCTAAATTGATATAAAAAGGTATATGGTCAGTTGAAATAAAAGCATATAGTATTATTGTAAATCACTACAAGTTGCCTGGTGTTTTTAGTTATTCCCAGAATCATACTTAAATATGACATAATATGGAATATGATGTTTATAACATTTATTTGTCACAGGGACAGACCGAATAATGAGTCCAGCCTTTCTGCAGTAGATTGAGGTGCTAGAGAATTTCAGGTAATCAGGGCACAATCTGATTCTCACCACAGCAAGGGAGACACCAACATCTCCCCCAATTTTAAAGCACTGTCCTGACAGGAATACCACTTTAGGCATGTGACACTGTCCTGTGTCAGTCTCTGGAGAAGTTACAGTAGGCCCATGGCTATCATGGTGAACATGAACTCCTGAGCCTCCTCCTCCTCAACCTGGATCCTGTCAATTCAGAAATAGAGCAAAGGAGTTTAGGCAGAGAGGTTTGCAATGCAACAAGGAGGTTGCCACAAGAACAATCATGATTGGTCCTTGGTGTTCTCTGAGCTTACCTATTTTCGTGAAGATGTTTGACCCAAACTAGGTAACATTATCAGTGCTAGTTGATCAGTACTGGTTGACAACATTTTCAGCTGATCCCTAGAGCCCACCTTAATGAACAGGGCCTCACATCCAGTAACCTTTGGTGCAGCACCCCTGAAAGCCATGAGTTTCCCAGGTGATGATCACCATGTCTCCAAGTCTGCTCCCAGGTTCTTGGTTGATGCCACACTTAAAACCCAGCTGGACATATCCACAACAGGGCCAGATCCCTTATGAAACCAGCTAAGTTTCAGTAATACCAAGGTAATAAAAGAGGTCAGGCCTCTCATCAATTAGATCACAAATGAGGAAGCCTTATTATATATTAACCTCGCATTTAAAAGCAGCAGCTGAAAGTCATAGGCTCTGAAAGTCTCTTGATTAGGTAAAAGCTGAAACCAAGAAGCTGGAATGCAAAACTAAAATATTTGTCCGACTTTCCCCAAGAATAATCTGCTCCTTGTCTCCCATCGTATCCCCCTATGCCCATCACCACTACAATACTTTGGCTAACTCGCACCCTAAAAAATTTGTATCAGCCCCAAATCCAATTCTGAAAGCCAGGGAGCCCCACTATCCTTGAATCCATTATGCCAGGGAGGGTAGCCAGGTTCACTAGTTCTCAGTATTATCAAGATGTTCATCAACAACAACAGCAACCATCCCACTCATAAACATACATGTTCTATATGTAAATGGGTGACTCCAAATCTACAAATCTGATTGGCTAAGGAAACTAAGCATTGGATTTGGTCACTAGAACAATCCAAAGAGCTGCTGAAAGGCGGCAAATTTAAGCAACTGCCACTAGCTACAAGCAAGGCAGGCCCAGCCTGTATAAAGCTGGCCTGCTGCAGCACAATGTCCTGGTTACTGATGAAGTGTAATAAAGCCTTTTGTTGTTGGAACCCGGCTACCTGTGTGTTTTCCGAACAAAACACTTGGTGACGAGTGGGATCGTTCCTAACGCAAAACCTGGCACGCGGGTGATTAGAAGCCCGACGCCGCAGAAGATGCCTGGAAACAACGCACCGCCCGCACCTTCAATCCTACGAGAGAGGATTGGGATCATATAACAGACTGCTTCCAAATGTATTTGGGAGCAATGAATGGAAGACATTTCAGAGAACGGCAGAGCGAGCTGTGTTCCTAACCCACTGCGGAAGCAACGGTGTTCAAGATGGCAAAGGCCCTTGCCCGAAGCCCGGAGACGTTAAACAACTAACGTGGCAGAATTGCAAAGGAATTCTCAAAGCACACTACGCTCCGAGTGGTGTCAAATCAATAAAGCTGACACGAATTTTACCGCAGAGACCAGATGAGAGGGGAGACCGTCGCTGATTTTGTTTGGTGCTTTGAGGCAAATAGGGGTGAGTTGATTTTCCTGAAACATCGATGAGCGATGAGGGATCGCGTGGTGTTGGGGCTAAGAGACGCTAATGACACAGGAGTAATAATTACTCTAAGCGAAGCCGCCAACACCAGTAACGAAGCCGATAGCGGATTAAGCCACGCGCCGCCGAAGCCGCGAAGAAAATCGGCGGTCAGCAATGGAAGAAGATGAACACACACATAGAGAAACACCCCAGCAAAGACAGAAAGCAGCCTACCACCACCATCCCCTATAAGAGTCGGGAGAGGCAGTCGAGTCGAGCGAGAGAAGACGACGAGATAGCGCACCGGGTTAATTGTCACAAATAAAAAGAGGCGCGAAAGAAGGGAATTGGCAGGAGATGAGCCGACGGCTGCTGGAGGAAACCATGCCCCGAGCGAATGCAGATTTCTCGACGCTATCGTGTCGATGGCATTGCCAAAGAAACGAGGGATATGCGATGAAAGGTCATGCCAGAAACAAGAAAAAGCTTATAGCCCGTACGACGGCCGAATTCCGCAAATAAAGCTGAAGACCTGACACAGCGAGCTGAAGAGAAAGTGTGCGAACCAAAGAAGCGGGAGCCAATACACACGGTAAACTCGCCACTATAATGAGTAGCGTCAGGCGAAAAGTGGGAAGAAGGTAAAGTTACGTAAAAATCGAAAGGGAAGCCCTGCAATTGGAAGTGGACTCGGGGTCCTTGCATTTCTTATGGTATCGTGGGACACCAATAAACAGCTGTCCCAGACATCAAAACCAAAGAATTACAAAAAGCAAACCTTAATCCTCAAGACTCCAGGGAAAACCGATCCCTGTAGTCGCATGGGACATTTCGGGGCGCTATAAACAACACGTCAAAATGCTGCGCTGACTATAGTCGACCGAGAACAGACCGAGCCTCCTGGGCATCGAATGGTTCGCGACACTTGGGCATCGGGATGTACCGGGATCGATCAGAGTGACTAAACCGGCTGGAAGACGACCTCATCGTGATTCCCAAGGACGTTTTTGACGTCTCACTTGGCAAGTATTGGGGAAATCCATTTCTTTATCTAGACCCAAATTAGCCCCACGAAGATAAAAGGCCAGGCGAGTTTCTTTGCGACGTAAGGCAAAATTAGAGGAACAGGCTAGACAAATTACTAGCCAGGGGTGCTAGAACCTGTGGGCCATGCCAAGTGGGGAAACGGCCTATTGTCACACCATAAACTGACGGGTTCATTGAATCTGTGGTGACTATAGATGGCTACCCGTGAACCAACGCTTTACTAAACCAAGCGCATACCTTGGTGCCAGTTAGTTGCCAGTCATTTGCTTCACTTTCTCCTGGGAAAGGCAAAAGGTGTTTTGCTCAACTCGACTTTGGCATCAAGCGCTCAACAAGCTACCACTGTCAGTGGACCCAGAATACGCAGAAGCACAGACTATAGTCACTGCCATAAGGGGCATCGAAATGTCACGTATCCAATTTGGAGTAAGCGTGGCCCCAGGCGTTTTTCCAGAGTTTGATGGAACGCCTCCTAAATGGCATACCGAAGGAGTCGTTCCCGTATTTTCGGACGACGTCCTATTCGCGCGCCAGAGACTAAACTCAATTAAGAAACAGACGTTCAAAGAAGTATTAACAATAATTTAGGGAATCTGGCCATCAAGGTAAAAAGAGGAAAAGTGCTTGCCTTAATAAAGAGATAGCCGGTGGAATTCCTGGGCTATTCAATAGCCGATGGAGGGGTTATCCACCACATGACAAAAAAGTTTAAAGCAATCAAAGACAGCACCTGAACTAAGAAACAAAACCGAACTAAAAGCATTTGTAGGACTATTAGATTTGTTTTATAAGTGTGTTCCGTGCAACAAGGCCACTATGAGCATGGAACCAGTTGCACCATCTGTTAGAACAAGAAGGCAAATTGGACTTGGGGTTACAAAGAAAAGAAAGCTCTTCCAAAATATTAAAAGCTTGTTAACATATAAACGTTCTCATCCAATTTAGCAACACACTGCCATTAAGAGTGACCTCGCGACGCCTCACCATACGGAGTAGGTGCCATCCTGAGCCACCAACTTCCTGATGGCAGAGAAGCACCGCGCATATTTATTCTAGGACTCTATCCAAAACCGAGCGAAATTACAGCCAATCGGACAGGGAAGCCCTAGCAAATAGTGCGTGGAGTAAAACGCTTCACGGAGTACTTATCCGGGCGGACTTTTCAAATCATAACGGATCACCAAACCGTTATGTGGGATTTTGGCGGGAAACAAGCCAACGCCTAATATATGTCTGTCAAGAATGACTAGATGGTCAGAGTCTCTAGGCGCCTATCCTACACTTTGACACATCGCCCAGGGAAACAAATTTCCCATGCGGATGCTTTGAGCAGAGCACCTTACCAGCAACTGATGAAGACCGGCACCAGCGATGACAACACTACAAATTGAGACTCTCCCCGATCTACCCATATCAGCTTATGATGTCACCAGAGCACACGCGAAAGATCATTGACTGGCCGCATTCTTAGCTGGGTAGGTAAAGGCTGGCCGAGAACCAAAAATCTGAAAGCTTTAAACCTTTCCGTCAGACAGAGGAACTTTTCGATTCAAAAGGGGTGTTTGTTTGTGGGTGATCGGTGCGTCATTCGCCCCAATTACAACTGAGGGTACTTAGGTTGTTACATGAAGGGAGCACCCGGAATGGTAGGATGAAAAGCTTGGCCAGAGGGGGGGCAGTTATGTGTGGTGGCCGGGTGGATAAGGTAATAGAGTATTGGGTAAAGCTCGTGCAACAAATGCCAGGGATTTAGACCGTCCCCACCAAAAGCACCCGTTAAGGACTGGAAACTCCTGCGGGACCTGGGTCAAGAATTCACATTGACTTCGCGGGTCCTACAAGGGACATACCTTTCTGATTGTTGTTGATGCACTCTATTGGCTTTGAAGTTAAAAGTTATGCATCAACGACAACAGAAATGTAATTAAAAAACTGGACAACCTTTTTGCCACCGGTCTACCGGACTTTCTTGTCTCCAATAATGGGCCACAGCTAACCAGCATACATTTTGAGCAATACTAGCCTCCCTAGGCTTAAGACATGCCCTAACCACGCGGCCCACCCGGCGGCGAACGGCAGGGCTGAGAGAATGGTCCCGGTTTACTAGGAGGTTTAGAAAAGAATGGACGCTGGATATGTCCAAAGAAAGTAAACCGTTTGCTCACATCCAGCGACATAACGCCATACCGTAACCATAGAGACCCCGCAGAATTACTTATGGGGCGTAAGTTAAGATACACCTTGATAGACTACACCCAATTTTACTCCAGAAAACCCCCCTGACTCCTCTACTAGATTTAGACAATTCGAAATGGCGATTTGGGTATACGCTAAAAATTTCACAGGAGAACCTATGGGCTACTCAAATCACAGGCCCAAATCCTACCTTTAACAGTAGAGGATAGGGGGATGGAAGCAGCACATAGACCAGCTTCAATCCGCGAATTATAGAAAGAACCACAGACATACAACCATTCGCCGACAAAAACCGACGAATTGCAAACCAAGGTGGGGGGGAAAGGCGAGAAGTAAATAAAGAACTTTTTAAAACCAAAACCAATGAAACATATAATCAAAAAGAGCAAATAAAAGACTCACTGTTTGAAGAGACTTGCGGGAAGAGCTATCGGAAGGGGGCCAGCCAGACCAGCTCGACCTGCCCGGAGGAAACGGGAGGGAGCGGCAAAACGCGAGCCTAAGCAACTCAGGCGGCGGTAAAAATGGCTGCCTCACCTTCCAGACGGTTCCAGGGAGAAGGACGGAAGACACAGCAGCCCATCCGAACCGGTCCAAGTCTTCGCTAAGAATGAACCGCGCAGTCCAGTCAAGTCGGAAAAGCCCCACCTACTGCGGGACTACGTCACCACGTAGGACTGAACTAAGAGGGGAGGGGTGTTCTATATGTAATGGTTGACTCAAATCTACAAATTGATTGGCTAAGGAAACTAAGCATTGGATTGGTTCACTAGAACCAATCAAAGAGCTGCTGAAAGGCGGCAAATTTAAGCAACTGCCATAGGCATACAAGCAGGCAGGCCAGCCTGTATAAAAGGCTGGCTTGGCTGCAGCCAAATGTTCTGTTCTGATGAGTGTAAATAAAGCCTTTTGTTGTTGGAACCCGGTCTACCTCGTGTGTTTTCCGAACAAAACAATACATACTTATAGTGTACACTCCCATTCACAGGGACCATTCCCCTGCAGCATTCCCCAGCTGGTCAAGGACTACCTTTCCATATTTTATGTAACTTTGCCTGTTGTATGCTGTTTGTAATCTTTCATTCAGCAGCCGGGTAATAACACTGCATTTTATTGCACCTCTGTTTAATGAAGGCGGCCTAATCAGTGCCTTGAGAAAAAAGGAATTGACAGAACAGTAGCTACTGATAGATGCAAAGACAAGAGGCAAGTGGGACACATTTTGAATTACTGGAATTATTTGCTGTACAATACAACATTATTTGAAACAGGCATTAATGACACACTTCAGTTATTTAAATATTATGCAATATCATGAAATATTTGCAGCCATCTGTAAGTACAAAATGTCTCACATTAACCTTAGTACCCCCAGAGTACTACATTGTTATTTCTGTCATTATGTATGCTAGCAAATGGTCAAGATCAATGTATAATAACCTGGTGCCTTCCTAACATATTGATTTAAAATCCTTTTTATCCTTGAACATTGGATTAAGGTATGATCTAGGGCACATAGAAGGTGTGCTGCAAAGTTCTGCAGAACACAACATCATGAAACATTCTATCATCTATCTATCTATCATCTACCTAGCTATCTATTACCTAGCTATCTATCATCTACCATCCATCTATCTATCTTTCTCTCTATCTTTCTCTCTATCTATCATCTATCTATCATCTATCAACAATTTATGTATATGTATCTATCTTTCTCTTTATCATCTACCATTTATCTGCTATCTATCTATCTATCTATCTATCTATCTATCTATCTATCTATCTATCTATCTATCTATCTATCATCTAGTTAATCAGCTAGCTCATCCCACCATAACTAAGTTAGGGTGGCACACAACAATTTGATAAAACTGAAATTTAAACAACAGATATTAAAACATATAAGAATCTATATTAAAATAAATAGTATAAAAAACAAATATACATATCCCTAGGCAAGGAGCTAAATAACTAAATTTCTGATTCCCTGGGAGACATGGACCTGATAACATAACCACGTCTTGATGGCCTTCCAGAATGCCAAAAGGGATGGGACTAATCTAAATTCAAGGGCAAAGATAAAACTGGCCTCACAACAGAGAAGGCAAGTCTTCTGGGATTCACCAAATGTAGATTCTTAGCTAATGGTATCTGCAGCATGCTTTCTTAGTAAGATGTAAGCAGCATGAAAATCACTGTTAAGAGTGGACCCAGAAATTTGTTTTGGCATTGATAGGTGTTTGTTTAATGTAAAAGCTTTGTGTCATTAATACAGTATGGCACAAAAGACAAACTATAATGGTGAGCGTCTATTCTTGGTAGAACATTGAACAACAGTCTGCAATCAAAATTATTTTGAGAATAATTGTAAAAAATTGGCTAATTAATGTAGGAGGAAAAAGAGGCAGTATGAATATGGAAGATGGGAGGGTTATACTACAAAACAAATTCTTTCTTAATATATTGGGGGGGAACCACTGTTTCTGAGTGCAAAAGATGAAATGCAGACATTTAATATTAATTTATTATTATATGAATTAAATAATTTAATAAACATTATGCTGTGACCCTTTAAAACAGTGTTTTTCAAACTTGGCACCTTTAAGATATATGGATTTCATCCCCAACATTTCCATGTATCTTAAAGTTTGGAAAGCACTGCTTTAAAGTATAGGTAGACACTAATTCAGCATCCAGAGCAGAATTGCAGTGTCATTTAATGACTCTCATACACATAATTTAATTATAAGTATTTTGCTTCTTTATATGCTATTTGTGTTAACATTGTGGAGAGGTAGATCACTGTGGTTGACCCTACTGCAATTATCCTGATAATCTCTAACCCAAAATATGAACATGATGCTTTTAAATAGGTAATAGAGTGATCATTGAAAAGAGAAATCCAGAAGCACGTAAACAAATATATTCTATTCAGCAACTTGCTTGTTTTGAAGTAAATATTGTGGAATAAATATTGTGAAATAACAAAAAAACCAACCTCATTGTAATATTATTGTTTTCATGATTATTTTTTGCAACCATATTGATTAACAGATGCTGTCTTTAATGAAAACTTACATATAAACAACAGAAGATCATGCCCTATAAAAATATCCAATCTATAAATTTCCAATCTATAAATTATTACATACACCTAATTTTATGTAAAGCATAATCAAGCCATTGCCTGAATTTAGTACAAAGTTGTTATATTGATGGATGAATGGATTAGTTAAGTATAAATAAATTTATGTGCAGCCTAAGACTATTGTTTTTTTTCCTATTGCAGAAGTATTAGTGAACACAATATATAATCTGTTTTGACATACTAAAAATTTTTGTGTAGATCCCAAAATTCTCTGCAAACTATTTTGTCTTTGTGGGTATATTGAGGTAAATACAATATATTGAATATGCTGAATATTGGGAGTAACAAAATGTATTTTTTTCAATGTCACCTTTAATTAAGCATTCATAAATCTCAGTTACTGAGTTAGTTCATATGATAATTTACATGAATGATGATTCTGATAAAAGAAGTGCCATATGAATCATAAGGCAAGGCTAGGACTATGCTACATTTTGACATTAAATGCAGAAACCCTTCATGTGGTAGGCAGGCAATAACTCATATTTAAATTTCTCTTTTTTATTCATGCTTGAAAGCAAACCCCACATAGTTACCCTAATTCTGCCCTTCAAGGAGTATAATTGATTCACATCTAGTATTGGGGAATGTCTTAACCCTCAAACTTCAATGATAAAATATTATGTTAAGATTTACATTCAACCTAGAAGATGCCTATATAAGCAACTCTCCTGATATTTTAGTGCAACAAAAGCTGAGTATGTAAAAATGGAGAATGTAAAAATGGAGAATGGGAAAAACATGAGAATACTTACATGCAAGACTCCCTCAAATATGACAAAAGAACATTAAAAGTCAGATCTTCCCTAAAGGCTAGGTCACACTGGCCGACAGATGCAAAACGTATGCAAAAAGGACACAGCAGACGAGCAAAATTTCAGGGCCGGCTCATCCGTTATTATCCACTCTCAAAAATGGCAAAATTTTGCATAAACAGAACCGGAAAAGCAACGGAAAGGAACGGACCGAGGGGTAGTACGTTAGCAAAGGATGTTAAACGGATGTTTCATAGAAAAGCCTTAGCGGAGGAAGCGGATGGAAAAAGCGGATGTACATCCTCAGGGCTTCTGGGGGAGAATAGCGAAAAGCAGATTGCATAAGCGGAAGGAAGCGGATGCCCGTAGCGGATGACGTTGAATGCATCCACAGGACGCCTAATAAGGATGCCACAGCGGATGCCGTAGCAGAATGGGTTAGCGGAATTGCAAAGCGGATGCAAAGTGTTTTCAACTGTTGCATGCGGGGAGGAAATAAAATTGCAATCAGCTTCCGCAGATATAAAAAGAAATGCAGCTCGCAAGCAGTCAACAATTTTTCCAGAAGGAAAGAAACCTGCTTGAGAGACATCTTGAAAAGAACAACCATGGTTTCATTCAGTCCAGGGAAGAAAGAGAAAGCCTTGCCTACTCTCTGCCAGCACCCTGCAAGAAAGGACAGAACCAACCAATCCAACCCCCCGGCAACTGACTCTTGAAGCTGCTGGTTGGCTTTCTGCTGCTGCTGGTGCTTCCTGCTTGCTGCTAGGTGCTGCCTTGTGGGCTGCTGGTGCTGCTGGTGCTTTCTCCGCTTGCTGCTATTGCTGCTTGCTGCTGCCGGTTGGACCAGCCACCAAGGCCTCAAAAAGCCTGCTTACTGAAGGCCCTGAAAGCCCCCTGCGAAGGGGAGGAAGAGGCAAGGGCAAGGAGAAGGGAGAGAGGAAACAGTAATTCCATTTCTGAAGGACGCATGAGGAGGAAGTTGCTGGAAATGGCTTTGAGGGAGAACGAGTTTAACGCTCTGGAGAAGGGCCCACAGACTCTATCACGACACCAAGAGAAAGCAGGCAGAGTAGAAACACATAGAGCTTCCTAGCATTCAAGATGTACTCCTGAGGATGGTGGACCAGAACATGGCCGACACCTGGTTATGGGCAAAAGCTGCACCTGAAGAAATCTGGCCAGGCCACTGTCATGACTGACCGGAGAAATGTATGGTCCAGGCCAAAGTTGCAGCTTTTCCCTGGAAGGGTAGAGGTAACGCCACTTGAGGCAGCAAAGCCCCTCTCACAACCCTCTGTTCTCAGGCACCTGCCTGAGAGACCCCAGTTCCTCCTTTTCCGCCCAGGAGACAGCTACTGTGTCCAGGCAGGTGTTCCTTTGGAGGGCCCCCAATGGCAGAGACCACCCGAACAGCTGGCCAATCTCCGCCCATGCCACGGAACGTGGAGGATCCCCCTGTCTCAAAATGGAGCAAGAAAGAAGTAGCAGCCAGAAGCTCCGCACGACGCCCACCCAGCTTCCACCCCAAGAAAAGCAAGGCAAAGAGGCCAGACCTGGAGGGGCAGAAGCCACAACTGTTCCTGCTGGAGATCCAGGGAACACAATCAAAAACCAGCACAAGATATTCTCTTCAGACCTGGTTCCACAAGTGACATAATACCATTCCTCGATACCAGAAGCCCTTTCATCACGTTACAATGAGGCCAGACGCCCTCATGGACGCTGCCCCGAGGCTCAGTAACCAGGTGAAAATGAAGGGAAAGATTCCACAGCATGCTTGCACTCACCCTCCCAGGCCAGGCTCGAACCTGCTCTGACCCACTTCGAGGACTGCTTCTCCAACCCAGGCCGCTGTTCCCAACAGCCCTTCCACCGGCCTTTTTCAACCAGCCCCCCTCATCCTACCAAAGCTACAAGTTACCAGGAACTTCCCACAGCAGAGGCCAAAGCATTTTCCCAGTCCAGGCCCAAGGTAATATTCACAACCACTCAGATGCCCTCACCTACCAGCTGCAGACCAAGAAGCCCACTACCCTCCTCCTTCCCCCCAACCCCACAGCACAAGCCCCTCAACACAAAATCTGTCATCAGTACTCGGTGCCTGACATCCCAGGTCCTTGAGGAAGGGCCTCTCACCTCAACGGGAACTGAAGTCAGCTTCTCCTGAGAGCTTCTGGAACCACACCATCCACCCTGTTTGTACTTCTTTCCGGAGGCAAGCAACCCAATGGCGCCCTTCAGACCAGCACTCCCCAGCAAACAGACCACCTTCCCACAGTCCCCTGGCCCCTTTAACATCTTGAGACCATGGGCAATGCTCAAGAGTGAACTGGAAGGAAAAGAGTGGCCAGAGAACTGAAGTTGTTTAACCTGTTTTTTCCACCTTTTATCTTTGCTTAAAGACATTTAACCTTGGGTATTTTTGGCACTTTTTTAATAAAGTCATACAGGTTTATTAAGACCAGTTTATTAATAAAGGTTTTATCTTTGCTTTCACACACTTGGTTCATTTTATTTACTTAATAAAAGGTGTTAGTGAAAAATTTGAAAAAGGATTAAGCCTTTTGCAAATGCTTTGGTGGGATAGGTAAGGGATTAGTCCCGTTGGGGGATTGGGTAAGGATAGTTGTTGGGATTAGGGTTTAAGGATAGCTGTGGAATAGGGTAAGGATAAGTTTGTGGGATAGGTTTAAGGATAGTTGTGGGAAATTGGGTAAAGGATAGCTTGTTGGGATTTGATAAACTCCAGTGCCAAGCAGTAGTGGGACTGTATGGTCCCACTCCCCAGCTGCCCACAACATTAATGGCCCCTGTTTTTTTATGTCAATAAGAATTTATTAATTGATGCAACATTTTTAAAATAACAAAGCTCTTTTTTAATGGCCCAATTCATTGTACGGACCACTCAACATACATGGCAAATCTCAATCAAAGTGTTGAATGAGACAGGCTCAAGGAATGCCATCCCGTTAAGCATCTAGCCATCCTGTCTTTGGCATTTTCCAACTGCTTCCAGCTGGGGAGTTGGCAACCAGTTTTTCCTCAGAAGGTTGCGCTGCTTCTTCCCTTTCACGTAAGGCTTTTGGGGCCTTGCACCATCCAGTTATCTATCAGGTTTTTTGGTCCTTGGCTTCCATCACCAGGCTCCATGTCCCTATTTCCCTTGTTGGGCGGATCCACCAAGGGCCTGTTTTCTGCAATCCACCTGGGTAAGCGGGTTTGCATCATGGAAGAATTGTGCAGGAATGCAGCAAGCTTCCAACGATCCTTCCTCATGGTCCTGTGGGCGAATGCCTGCAATGGTGGTGAGAAGTACTGAACCTGGTTGGCCAGGATGCCAAAGGCCCGTTCTCACACCACACCGCCTTGCCTGGATAGCCCCTGTAGTTGAAGGTTCCTTATTCCTTCACGGGTGGAGGGTATCCTCGAACTTGTAGGGCTTCAGAAGGTAGCTCTGAAAGGGAGAAGCGTCATCACCCACCGATTGAAGTAGGGCACGTCTTGGTGTGTCCCATTGGGGTTTGGGGGGTTGGAAATTCTGGAAAAAGCATGATGGAGGTTGTGTTTCCAGCCCATTCACCTTCGAGGTCACTGCATTGTATATCTGGCATCTGAAGCTGACCCGTTTGCCTTTGAAGCATCGATGGCATGCACTTTGTAAGTCCCAGCATCAACCATCGGCAAAAGAAGATTGAATGCTGAAGAAGCCCTTGTAGTTTGAATAATTGGCCCCTGAGTTGGGTGGAACTTTGCAGCCACGTGCTTCCATCTATGGCTCCAACGGTGGTGGGGGAAAGTTCCACCTACTGATAACCACTGCTCTGGGCAACTTTTCCCTCCAGGCCTTTTCAAGTGGTTGGGACACTGGAGGGGAGCTCCTCCAAGTATTCTTCGATGATGGCCCGCAAGCACTTTCTTTGACCACAATGCCTTTGATTGGTGTTGTGGTGGCACCCATCCAGGCATACTGCATGTTTTCTGTATGTGGTTCCCAGAGGGC
Source organism: Laticauda laticaudata (assembly GCA_004320025.1). Lineage (NCBI taxonomy): Eukaryota > Metazoa > Chordata > Lepidosauria > Squamata > Elapidae > Laticauda > Laticauda laticaudata. The sequence continues at coordinate 8,581 of BHFT01043388.1, read as the reverse complement.
CAGGTGGCGCAGAGTTCGCAGTGGCCCACCTTCAAGATCCAAGGGTCCAGGCTGGGAACGGAGTTGGTTTGCCTCGCCTTTGGTCCAACCCTGGGGTCTCAGACGCTCAACAATTTCGTCCAAAAACATGGCTGGTGGGGCCTCCTCCATTGAAAGTTTCTGGTATGCCGAGTGTCCTTCGTTCCTGAGCTTCCACCATTCAAGCTTTTGTCTAGGAGTCCAAACTCCACCTTTTTTCTCCTGATCCATCGTCCTGACCCACACAGCTTTTCTTGGAACATCTCCTTCTTTCCCTTTCCTTGCGTTTAGAAAAGGTGGAAACAGTTCCCTTGAACAGGGCCTTGGTTCCTGGTGTTGAATGATGGCAGCCTACCATAAGAAAAGTGTGGGTGGATGGTCCCATGGTGGAGATCAATGATTGAATTGTTGGGAAGAGCAAGAGCAAGGGTTGAAGGAGGTTCCTGGTACAACCAATGGCTGTGGACCTGAAAAAGTTGAGATTCCAGGTAATTTCTCCCTTTTTATCAGAAAATTGTATCAGTTTTTCGCTAGGTGGTCTTCCACATACTGCTAGGCAATACTCCTAGACTCCTAAATATCTTGAGATACATCCATATGCAGAACGTTTTTTGTTCCATTTTAATGCTTTGTATACCGAAAGATGCAATCGCTTACACCCTTTCCTATTTCTGTGCTAACTAAACAGCTGTGGTGGAACCGTTTTGCCCTGTACCTTTCGCTTTCCTCGCCCTCTTTTTCCGCTTTCAGCTGCGCAGATGTGAAGTTGAGGGGATGGCCCCAGAGGAAAATGCCCCGAGAAGGATACAGCGGACCGGTGTAAACAGGATGACAAACAGGACGTAGATACGTTTTGGTTGCCGTATGTGGGTTTCACGGAGGATGTACATCGTACGTGGCGGAAAGTTCATCTGCTCAAAAAGATTTGTGCAGCTCAAAACTTTTTCAGCAGATGAAATAGTAGCAGATGGATGTTTTATGGATAGAGCGTATGAAACATGTACGCAGTGAGTACACAATGGATGCATCGCGTTTTCTAATGGATGGCAAGCTTTTTTGTCCATTTTACATCCTCTTTGCATCCGTTGGTGCAGTGGGACATGGGCTTAAATAGATATTTTTGTCCATCATTATCATCATTATCTTGCTTTACTTCATATAAAGTAACTTAAAATAGAAAGGTTAAGTATAAAATGATGAAAGTGAGACCATATGATTGTCACTTCCAGGATTATTCCCAATGGCCTCATCTGGAATGTTGAGACAGGAATCATGCATTTTCACAGAAAATGAACAAACAAATCATGCAAATGGCTGTCCTGGTGTGTAAAATAAATATGAAGTCCAGTTTCCAGGATGCAAACTGGTTTAGTTTCAAGATAAATCCCTGTCCTCTATAAACCATTATCAGGATAATGAGAGAGATGGGATCTAAATTCCAAACCACAGAAACACATATTGGAAGTTTGATGATTTCTTTAAAAATAATAATGTATACAGGGCAATAGTATCAATTCATCTACAATGTTTTTGGGTGGATCACCCTATTTAGAGGAACTTCTTCTATAACTCTGGGAAAGCTATAGCCTTTCTAGACTAGCCCTTAGAATCACCATCACTTGAACACAACTGAATGGATATCACCACCACCACCACCATCATCCCTTCCAAATCCATTGTCTAAAGGTTCTCCTAGTTTCTAATGATTTTATATTATCCTCATTGTGTCCCTTGCATTTGTATGTAGTCTAATGTACTAATGCAATCTATTCTATATACATAAAATTTAATAAGTGAACGATCTCATAACAGTTCCCTTCAGAATGAATAGATGCTTCTGAAAGGAGAAGAGTCACTGTTGTGTAGTAGAAGCCAATTGTTGTTCCCCTCTGCTTCTCTCCTGGTTAGAATGGGATGTAAAATTCTTTTCCAAACTGCTAGGCTTTTGTCTCTGTTTCCTTCTCTCCAAGATGATGGTATCATCTTGGAGCATTTAATATATGGCATTTAAAAATGAGAAGTTTCTTTAGTCTTGCATGGGGCACTTCATGGAGAAACTCTCAGGTCAGAGCTATGATAAGTGGAGTGTAGCTACCTCATTGATGACCCTCACTCTGTCAAGGACCTCAGAGTACTCATATCTAATGATCTAAGCACCAGAGCTCACTGTAACAGCATCTCCAAAAAGGCATTAAGAGTTGTAAATCTAATCTTATGAAGCTTCTCCTCTGGAAATATTGAATTGCTAACTAGGGCNCCACCAGGCTTGAAATTTTGGGCTTGGACAATCTCAAACTATGCCATCTACAGTTGGACTTAAGCATAGTATACAAAATTATCTGCTACAATGTCCTACCAGTCAATGAATACTTCAGCTTTAACTGCAACAAGACAAGAGCACACAACAGATACAAACTCAATGTTAACCACTCCAAACTTGATTGCAGAAAGTACGACTTCAGCAACAGAGTAGTCAATGTCTGGAATGCACTACCTGACTCAAACCCCCACTCCTTTAACCTCAAACTGTCCACTATTGACCTCACCCCATTCCTAAGAGGTCTGTAAGGGGTGTGCATAAGTGCACCATTGTGCCTCCCATCCCTGTCCTATAGTCTCCATTTATTTGTACCTATTTCCTGTGTTCTAATGTTTATACTTATAACTATTATCTTGTAAGCGATTGACAAATAAATAAAAGGATAGGCTTTCAGACTTAATAAAATATGCTATTATTTATTAAAATTACTTGTAACCCAAATAGTTTTCTCAAAGTGACATAGTTCAATTTTCTCATTGAAATTTCTCATTGAAAACATAATTTTTAAATATTAACTTACAACAACAAGTAAGTTGCTGCAATGGCCTTCATCTGACTTTTTTCTCCTTGTGCCATAAGCTATTTGTCAAACTATTGGTATCTCCAGAAGGGGTATTTGCATCATTCCCAGGCCAGGCCCGTACCATCATCTCCCAGGCAGTGGGCTAATTTATTTCTATCTCAGTTGTGGCTTAGGAAGAGCTGCTTAATCCAGATTGCAGTCAGAAACAGTGGAGTTATGTGGCATTATGGGATGGGGTCTTTTTATATTGATGAAAGATCTTGCTTCCATCACCTCCTAGCTCCCAAATTTTCCTCCCTCCTTGAAAAGATAACCTTATAGTTTCACTTGGACTTCTAGAGTCATACTTAAACTGGGAATCCATGGAGCATTTCAAAGACTTGGAAGGTTTTCTTTCACACCATTCAAGATTGTTAAAAACTTTTAAAATGCAGTATATGGACTGCTACCTACTTGGGCTTGGAATGGGAGTGGGGCACTGGGTGGAGTTTCTTTTTGGTTTCCCCTTCCCTTCTGTTGAATTGCATAGGATCTTGTATTGTTCCCGTGGTGTTCTTGACCTTTCAAAGCCAGCTGTGCTGAGGAAATACTGATGTTCTTGAGGGTTGAGGGATTGAACATGGGGGTGATTTAGTAGGATAATGAACATGCTGCAGTGATCTTTTAGGAATCTATCCCTGAGAAAATGCCACTGTACAAAATGAAATGCTGTCTTGGTTTCTTCTCTGAGTACTTCTTTTCTCCTTCACTTGTTTCCTATCCACCCTTTTGCATTTAAAAACATAAAAACCACAAGTGTGATTTCCCAACTTGGAAAATGCCACCAAATGGCATTTTTATAGAACTGTGGAGTTTGCTGATTATGATCCCAGTCCTATTTGATGATGTATAAATATCTCTTGTACTAATCACACAGTGTTTTGAATTGGCACTGCTGATTATTGTTCATGGATCCTATTCCTACAGTTTTTTCCCTGACTTAAGATGATAGATAAACAGGGTTGACAGTTTTTCAGCTAATGGTTCTACTGTGCAATTCACAATCCCTAGGGATTTCATGAAGGATAATTATTGTTGTTTGTACTGATTTAGGAGGATTTATTTTAATTCCAGGATGGTTGGCATTTTTATCTATAAATAAGCCAAAGAAGGATATCTTAAAGTTCTAATGATGCCATCCTGTACAGGTTTATTAAAAAAAAATAAGCCTGAATTTATAGAATTGCAGCCCAAAACTGTTTTGAAATTTCTCTCCACCAGACATATTCATCAATGATTCCTAGCATTCCTCATTCAGCATAACCATTGGCAATTGTAGTCCAAACACAGGTGTTTGTTTGGGAAATACTGCATCAACACCACAAAGTTAATCAAATAATCCCATAGGCTTGCCATACATTGGAAATATCCATTCTTGATCCAGTGCTGTCCCAGGCTCAAGTCCATTTGCCTTTCTGGTCTTGTTACTGCTCTGATTGTTTTTGAGATTACCCTCACCACTGCTGTTTCTAATTGCCTTATAATTCAAGGGGGAAAGTGGGCAGATATACATCAGACCAAGTTTAGAGCCTACACAACAATATACATGGTCTTCTAGTTGTATTGCTCCAATTTCCCATTTGCAAATATTGGACACCCACAAAAATAAAGCCATCTTTTCCCAAGTAATAGCTTTCCCAGTGATGAAACAGTTTTTTAGAGATGAAGCACACATACCAAGAAGCAGTGATTATTCAGACACATTGCCATGAATTCAATCCCACTTACACAAAGAGGGAAAAATATGTGAGTAGTAAGACCAGAGATTGCAAGCTCTCCCACATTTGACTGGCTCTACTGGGATGAATGAACAAGCAAATGAACAGAGAAATGATATCAAAACACTTGGAGGAGAAAAATATGCAGGCTGAAATATTTGGAAGTAGTTTCTCATTTGCCATTTTATCTTTTTTTATGATTTCAGATATTCTCTTCCTTCAAATACCTTCCTATTCACACAACTATCCCATATCCTATCAGAATCATATATGTGAGAAAACAAAGCTTCAATTAATGGCTTCACTCATCCATCTCATTACTGTTTGTCAGTTCATCATTCATCAGAAAGCTAGCATCTTCAGTAGGAAACTGTTACATATTAACATACTTGTAATACCCTAACCTGATTGGCTGAACGAACTACACTGTGATTGGCCGAGACGCACAACAATGATTGGTTAGTAAGGAATCTCCCGTGATTGGACGAACCAATCACGGGAGATTCAGAAAGCTGTCATTGGGTAAGAGAGAGCCAACGGCTAGCACATATAGAGCTTGCCGTGGCTCACTAAAGGGCTACACAGACCTATAACCTTGAAATAAGGAGCTAGAAGTTATCGCTGGTTCTCTGTCTCCTGATTTCCCGTGCTTCTACACTGGCGAAGAAGGTGAGATTTCTGAGATACAGAGACCCAGTCGGGCATGTGCAACCGAGCTGAACAACTGACGAATGGCACGCAACAACTCCGCACCCGACCATTCACCAGGCAACATAGCGACTGTGGATCTTACATCGATAGATTCTGATGTTCTTCAAGAGCAAAAATCTAAGGATGCAAATGACCACCAAAGAGACTGTGTTCCTGATATTTGTGGACCAGCCATATCTCAAGAGCTGGCCAAAGCGTTGCCAAGCCAGAGGACATGAAGGATATGACTTGGCCAGACTAGATGGTGATTCACTTCAGAACCCTATGCCAGCGCTCAAACCTGATCTGATACACGGAATTTCTACAGGATAAAGGAGGAAGAGCATCAGGGCATTTCGTGCAGCATTGAGGAACATCAGGAGGCGCATATGGTTTTCGGACATAGGAACAAGGCTCTGAGGAGCATGCGTGTTCTCGTTTAGAGACCCCGTGCTCCAGAGCAAGGCTAATGGCTCGGCAGACATTACAGTTACTGAACCCATTGCTGAAGCCACCGCAGCCAAAGCCAACAAAGAACATCAAGCGGCCAAAGATGCGACTAATTGAACGCAAGGGACGGCCAAACAACATCAGAGACAACACATACCCGAAAAAACAAATGAAACTGGTCACGAAAGGCAGAACAACGACATCATGAGGACAACTTCGTATCACCAATACCGACATAGAGGAGATCCAAGATTGCCAAGTGGAGCGAGACTGGCGGAGAAGTTGTACAGTCGGGCTTCAGTGCCTGGTTGCGCGAGTGACTCATTCCCCGTTCTGAGTGCCGGTTTTTAGACACCATTTGCCAGTACTGTGAAAAACGGGGGCAATATCCCAAAGTCTGCCAAAAAAGGAATCCAGCCCAAGAATCGACGTACAACGCTCCAGATAAACTGAGACAGATTCACAGAGAACTGCTGCAACCGCAAAACTGAAGCAAGCGGCCAGCGAGACCAGACGCGGGAAGAAACCATTCAAATGTCACAATTGGCCATTTCAGACAACCACAAACACAGAGAAATGTACGCTGGTGCAGGTCAGCATCGAAGGCAGCCTTGCAGAATGGAGGTGGACTCCAGATCATACCTCTCCATGGTGTCTCTGAGGACACATTAAGAGGTTAGTCCAGCTTACAGGAAACATAGAGCTGGAGAACCAAGACTCACATTAAAGACATATCAGGAACAGAAATCCCCGTAACTAGGAATTGGACACTTCATGTAACTTTCAAAAGGCATGGAAAATAGCATCACTCACCCATTTCAGACAGTGACCGCCCAAGCTGCTAGGTCTGGAATGGTTCCGCGCCATTTAGGGTCGAGGTGCATGAGCATCAACCATGTCGAGGCGAAACAGACTGGGATAGAGGAGCTGATGAAGGAATGCCAAAGGAAGTTGTTGACGACATTAGGCAAGTACCCGGGGTCTCCAATACTCATTATAGCTGAACACCCAAATTGCCCAATCAGCTCAAACCAAGCACGATTCCATTTGCCCTTCAACAAAAATAGATGAAAATTAGAATAAGCTATCGCACAAGGTCTGGGAAACCAATAGAATCATGCACGCTGGAGACCCCAATAGCACCCCCAATCAAACCAGATGGTCTGTGAGAATTTTTGGGACTATAAAGTGACAACTTAACAACGCACATGCAACAAAGTGGCATACCCAGTCCCAGTGGTACAGTCACTTCCTACAATCACCTTCAGGGAGGAAAAGTCTTGCGAAGCTCGACTTGGCGCCCGTCAAGTGCCGTCGATGCCGAGACTGCAAGAAGCGCGCAAACTATCAATGACCACAAGGGGCTTCCAGTGCAGAAAGCTCAATCGGAGTCACTGTGCACCAGGGTGTTCCAGAGTCTAATGGAAACAGTTCTCCACAGGAATTAAAGGGAGTCATGCCATATTTTGGATGACTATGTGTGTAGTGGGCCATAAGAGCAAAAGACAATGAGAAGCTGACTCAGAGAAGTTATCAAAATTAAAAATGGCCAGACTAAAGTTAAAAAGTAAAAGTCAGTTATATGCATGAAAGGTTGAGTTCCTGGATATACTCTGCGTGGACAAAGACGGATCACACTACCACAAAAAATAAAGCATAACAAGGAAGCCCCGAGACTCAAATAAGGATTAATAGCCATTCCGGGACTAATACAATTTCTAACATGTCTTTTTGGCCACAGGAAGGCAAACAACAGCAGACCTCTGCATAGGTTGCTCGACAAGCATTCATTTGGTCTTGGAGACAAGCAGGAAGAGGCGCCTTCCGGCAACATAAAGACCTCCTCACATCACAATATCATACCTCATCCAGTACAGTGAGACCCTAACCACTAACTGTAACCTGCGACTGCCTCTCCATTCGGCAATCAGAGCTATACGACCATACCTGCCAGACGGAAGAAGCAACCAATTGCTACTTCTCAAAAACACTATCAAAGGCAGAAAGGAAATTATAGTCCAGCCTCGACAAGGAGCACTTGCAGTGGTACCGGCGTTGAAGCGGTTTCACTAATACTTGTACGGTAGGGACTTCACCCTCATCACCGAGCCAATCAACCACTACTGGATCTCTGGTGGGAAGACAAGGCCCCGCCCAAACATACTGTCCTCCCCGGATGACAAGGTGGTCTGAGTTCCTGCCACTATACTTACCAACTAAGTACATCGCCAGGAAATGATGCTCGCATGACTGAACTCACTAAGCCGTTGCCCCTTAACAGATTAGAACGATGACCTGCACCCACCACATCCACCCTCGCAAATAGAACATTGCCAACCTACCAACAAACCGTCGTCAGACATTCGAGAGAGAACGAGCAAAGACGGCAAAGCTGGTGACAAGTTTTGAACTGAGTGGTTAAAAGGGTGCCAGAAACAGAAGCAGTGACAGTTTAAACCCTTCCGAACTGCAGAACGAATTATCCTCCAAAAGGGATGTCATACTATGGGGCGATAGGAATGGTAGTTTCCAGACAGCTTACCAAAAAATTATTACACTGTTGCATGAGGGACACCCGGCATTGTGAAAATGAAATCCCTCGCCAGAAGCTATGCTATGGTGGAGGATAGACAGAACGATGAAACGCTGGATGGCTACATGTGCCAAATGTCAGCAATCCAGACCAAACCCACCTGAAGCACCAACCCTCGTGGAGAAACACAAGGGGACCATGTCGAGGGTCCACTATAGACTTGCGGACCCACATAAAGGCACACTTTTCTTGATTCTTAGTAAGAGCTTACTTCCAACTGATTCGAGAAG
>BHFT01043387.1:0-44170 GCA_004320025.1 Laticauda laticaudata | reverse complement strand
GCTAGGGATGGGAGCAGATGCGGGCATAGCAAAGCACATTGCGTAGCGGAAGGAGCGGATGGCCGAGTGAAGCTAGCGCGAAAAGCCTAAGCGGATGCACAGCGTTTCACTGCACATGCGGGGAGGATGCATTGAGTCAGCACCCGTGATATAAGAGAGAAGCAGCTCCAAGAGGTCACCATTCAGAGGAAAGACTGCTGCCAGACAGCTCCAGCCAGCCAGCCAGCCAACAACTCAAACAAACCATGGGGAAGAAGAGAAAGCCTCTGCCATCTGATGCCAGCTCTGCAAGAGGGACAGCACCACCCTTCCCGCCCCCTGTCCCTACTCTGCTTCTGCTGCTCGGGCTCGCTCTTCTTAGGTGCTGGGCTTTCTGCTGGTGCTTGCTCTGCTGGCACTGCTCGGTGCTGGTGCTGTAGGCTTCTGCTGCGTGCTTACTCTGCTGCCACTACTGGTGCTGGGGCTTACTTCTACTGGCGCTGTCTGGTCCTGCTGGTGCTGCTGGTTGCCTTACTCTGCTGGTGCGTGCTCTGGTCCTGCTTGCTGCTGCTGCTGCTGCTGCTGTCCTGGTCCTGCTTTTGCTGCTACTGTTGTTATTGCTGGTGTGGTGGTGGTGTGAAGGACGCAGCCCCTACAACTCGAAGCCCCTTAATGAGGGCCCATATGGCCCTGCAGAGGGAGGAAGGGCAGATCGCGTGAAATGCGGAGAGGAGGCAATACTCATCGAAGAGGAACATGAGGATGAGGTGCTGGAATGGCTGAGGAGAGACGAGTATCTACAGCAGAGGACACAGCTCTATCGAGACACAAAAGGAAGCAGCTGCTTGGAGAGAGAAGCGCGGAGAGCCTGGGCTACACTTCCAGAGGTGCTCCCTCGGCTGGTGGAAACATATGCACACCTGCGTACGTAAGCTGCACCTCAAGAAATCTGGCCAATTCTGACGGACCGAGAGGCCTACGTTTGATGGCCAAGATGCAGCTCTCTTCTCGCGCGTGAGATCCGCCCACCTCGAGGAGCAGCCCTCTCACACACTCCTCTCTCTCAGGCAGCCTGGCTGGCAAGAGGGCCAGTCCTCTTATTAGAGTCAGCTCCTGTGTCCAGCAGGTATCTGTGGAGCGTTCCTTATGGAGACCCCCCAACAGCGTACTACCGTGGCGGAGCGTGTGGACCCCCTGATGCAGTAGGGCAAGAAGAGGGCACTTCACCACAGGCCAACCCGCATCCACCCCCAGCTCCACCTCCACAGAAAGGCAGAGAGGCAGAACAGGAGGGGCAGAGCCACACTGTTCCTGCTGGAGATCAGGGGAACCACAAAAGCAGCGTAGATCTCCTCTCTTCAGCTGGTATACACCGACGTCCCATCCTCCAACCGCAAGCCCTTCCTCACCTAACATTCAACCAGCCCTCATGAACATGTTGGAACCACAGTACCAGGTGGTGAAGGACAGATCACCAATTCTTCACACACCTCCAGACCAAGATAAACCTGCTCCCACCCAGTCCAGGCCTGCTCCCTCCACCCAGATTTGTGATGGCACTTGCCCTTCCAAGGCTTTCCACAGGCCCTCCACCTACCCAAGGCTTGGGTTTACCAGGGAGGTCCAGCAGCACAGGCAGCCCTTCCAGTTCCAGGCACATAGGTGGGAGTGAGCTCCTGGTTAAACTAGGGCGCACCGAGATGCCAACCTTTGATGGCCACAACCGCCTGCCAGCTCGGAAGTGCCACAGATGCCACCACCGGACCCAGTACTGCCAGCATCTCATCCCACTGGGAGTGGCGCTTCCGTGGATCATCCGCTTTCCATCCCCTCTACATCCTCCCCCCGTCCGTTCCTTTCCGTTGTTGTCCGCTCTGTTTATGCACATTTGGGGCACTTTTGAGAGCGGATAACAAAAGATGGAACATTTTCTCGTCCACTGTGTCCTTTTTACAAACGTTTTGCATCCGTCGGCCAATGTGACAGGGCCTTTACTTATTTCTTGCTAGAAATATTGCCCGATTCTGATACAACTTTGTTCCCTATGTCATCTAACTAGTAAGCTCTCAATATTCGTTTTTCTTGCCATGTACATTCGAATTAGACTGTGTTATTTTTGTGTCATAGTATATGGGTATATGCATAATTTTGTATTTATTTTGTCATGTTTATGTAGTGAATATTGGAGGTGGTTATTCATTGAGAGCTGTATGCAACAAAATTTCATTTTAACGTATGCCAATCAGTGTACATTCAAAGTGACAATAAAATATTCTACTGTGTTCCATTCCATTCCATTCCTACCATGTTTTCCCAAAAATAATGAAAATAAGACCATCTTATAATTTTGTTGCCACCAAAAAAGGCACAAGGCCCTATTTTTGGGGGATGTCATCCACTAACCTCACTTGTGCACGTCGCCTACAGCCTCCTTTTCGCTGTCAGAGGCCTTCAGGAACTTCTTCTGCATTGGCAAGGGTTTCCTGAAGGTCTCTGCAGCTGACAACAGAGTTATGAATTGACCTGGAGCTTTGTTATCAGCTACAGAGGTCTTCAGGAAAGCCTTGCAAGCTGTAGAAGAAATGGGATGGCAAGGCATGTGTTGGAGTGTGCAAGGCCTGGCTGGCTACAACTGTCCAAAGATAAATAGAACAGCTCCACCACTACTCCATTCCCATCCTAGCTTAATTTTTACCTGTCTGCTCTGGAGTAAGATCTTAATTAGGGCTTATTTGGGGGGGGAGGGGGGTTATATTGAGCACACATGTAAAAATCAAGCTAGGACTTACTTTGGGTCGTATTTTTGGGAAAACGGTATTTAAATGTAAATCATACTGAAGGCAGATTTTACTCCTGGCTAAATGTTTAGAATATTGTGTTTTAAATGAAGGCAATAGGTCATTTTCAAATGAGATTGGAGCTTAAAGTTCATCACCATTTTCTGAGCACTGAAGCTGCTTTTCCATGAAACGAAGTATCTACTCCAAACCTCAGCTTCCCCTAGGTGGCATCTGGACTGCAAATGCCATGTAACTTGTAATTAAAGATGGAAGCTGGAGTGATATTTCCAACAGGCACCACGGTGAGAAATGATGTTTCTATCCATCATTCATTAGTCATCAAAATTTCTAAGGCTCTTCAATAATTAACCCCCGTAATGATCCTGAGAAGCACATTGTGTTAAGAAAGGGGATTCATAACAAATCCAGTCCATAGGATGCTTAGATGTGGCCCACGGGGCTGTACTGGAAACAGTGTGGTGCCCTGCCAGAGAAAACAGAGCTCGGAAAGGCCATGAGTCCCCCTCCCGGGCTCTATTTTCACTGGCAGAAGGCTGGAGGATATGAGGGCTACAAATGGGGCCTGGGATGACCACACGTTTCCCCCCCCCATTCCAATTTCACTGGCAGAAAGCTTCAGGTGGCTATTCAGGTGGAGTGGGTGCGTGCACCCCCAGGCTCTGTATTCACTGGCAGAGGGCTAGCAAATCGAACCAAAAGGAGAAATGTTTCCCTTTTTGCATTTAAGCATTCAAGAAGGGACATGAAAGGAGAAAGGGAAAGAAGAAAGACAAAGGAAAAAAAGGGAAGATGGGAAGAGAGCAAGGAAGGAAAGAGTGGAAGGAAGAAGAATGAAGATGAAAGGAAAAAGAAGGAAAGAAGCCAATGGATCCCAATAGTCCTGCCTGGGCCACCACAGGTGCCCGACACGAGTGCTGTCAAGGTACCCGTGCCCTGAACACCCCCCCCCCACACACACACGAGGTAAAACACAACCCTGATGCGGCCCTTAATGACACCCCTGATCTAGCAGGAAAGAAATGAACCCAAACAAGAGACACCTATCCCCAGTTGTCAAGATTATTTATGTTCAATTTACACAACTCATGTAACAGCGCCGCAAAAGAACAGGATGGGCAAGGGAGGGCTGTAGTTCTGTGCATTTTGTTCCTTTTATTAAAAAAAAAACAAAAACAAAAGAGAAAGAAAAAAAAGGAGAATCCAGCTATAGGAAGCTCTCTATCTTCTCTTTCTCCCCTCGGCTCCCTGCCACCCGAAAACCCCCGCCCACGCTGACTTTTTAAACTCCCCTGCAATTCATTCTTTCACCCCCCCTGCCCCCACAGCCTCGGCCATTATTACACAAGACATATTACATATTTATAAATATAACCCCCCCCTACATCCCAGACGGAGACGGGGGAGGGGGGTACGGAGGGAAAGGAAAAGGCATCCTCCCCCCCCCCCCNTGGGGGGAAAGGGAAAGGGACCCCCCCCCCCCCCCCTTTTGCACTTATATTACAGCACGTGAACCGGGGCAATGACGGTGGCAGAAGAAGCCAGCTGTGGGGAGACCCAAAAAGGAAGGGAAGGAGTTGCTACCTAGAGCCAAGGTCACCTTAGCTTAATGGGGGAGAAGGAAGAGGAGGGCTGGGTGTTTCATTTCACTGTCTCAAGATTGCAGCCACAGAAACATGTTCTTGGTAATAGTTGCAAGTGCTGCGGGTAGAGGGGCAGATTTGCTCACCCGGCCGACAACCACCTTTTAATTTATTCCCCCCCCCCCTTAAAAAATAAGGCCTGCACAAGCATCCTTGGAGGCAAGTCACTTTTTTCCCCCCTTCCCCCACCCATCTAACCCTTGCTGGGATTTGAAGGAGCCTGGCTTTGTCCTCCCAGCAACCAACGTGGGGACAAAAGGGAACCTGTCTGCCTGCTGCAGGCCCCCGACGGGACTCCCGAGTCTCTGGCCTTTCAAATTCAATGTCATGAGGATGGCTAGCTCCCCCCCGGGGAGGTGTTAGCCCTGTCGGAATCCGTCCATCTACCCTCCGAATTTAAGTTCAGTCTTCTCCTTCTTCCTCCCCTTCATCGCTGGAGTCGGAGTTGGCTGGCATCATGGGGTCGTCGTCCAGCAAGGAAAAGTCCCGTTCTGAGCTGGCATAGCCCTGAGACAAGTCGTCCATCTCGTCTTCCTCCTCGTCTTCATCCACATGCTGAGGGTGGCCCAGGTGCAAGGGAGCTGTGGCGTAGCCGGCGTGGCCCAGTCCTGGGTGGAGAAGGGTGCTGGAGGTGGTGGCGGCAGTGGCCGCAGCGGCTGGGAACGGCAAGTATTGCAAGGCGGAGCCATGGGCTGGGGTGGTTTGGAAGTGGGCGTGATGGTGCAGAGAGAGGGGTCCCGCGGTTCCTAGTTGGACCCGGCTGGCTCCCATCAGAGCCATCATGTTGGAAAACTCCATTGGGGTCTGGCAACCGCGTTTCTGTGCATTGTCGGTCCCCACGGCTCCTGGAAGAAGGCGATTCATTGTCGGATCTGGAAGAAAACCCTGAAGGAAAGGAGAGGCTAAATTAGGCCATGTTCATACTCCGTCGGCTGACCTAGTTAGTGGCTGCTTCAATTAATGAGCTCACTCCAGGCATGGCAGCACATGATTTTCAGTGACTTGCTCAAGTGGGAGAAGCCTGTCTGTTGGTTGTTGTATTTTTGAGAAGGGAAAATAAATTCAGGTAGCCCTCAACTTACAACAATTCATTTAACCATCATTCAAACACTGAAGGGAAAAAAAAGGACGAGTCCTACACTTAACAAGAGCATCCTCAGGGTCACACGATCAAAATTCAAGCCTTGGTAACCCACATGAAGCTATGGCATCCCACAGTCAGGTGATTGCCATTTGTGACTTTCCCAAGAAGGTTTTGACAAGCAAAGTCAATGGGGGGAGCTAGATTAGTGTAACGACTGAAGCAAAAGGAATTGTAAGATTGGGTGCGACTTATTTAGCAGCTCCATAATTTTGCAATGGAATGTCCAGTCTCAATTGTCGCCACAAATTAAGGACTACATCCATCCACCTATCATTATCTATCTGTCTGTCTGTCTGTCTATCTATCCTGTCTCCTCCTTCTCCATCCATCCATCCATCCATCCATCCATCCATCCATCCAACCAACCAACCAACCAACCAACCAACCAACCAACCAATCAACCAATCAACCAACCAACTTCTTGACTGCCCATCATCCTCATAGAAAGCCTTTGGGCAATGTAGAATTAAATATATTACAGTAAAACCGAATAATTTAAGATTAAAACTTTTAAAAATGCAACAGAACATAATAACATTGCAAAAGATGGGCGTTCTAAGATGGGCAGACTAGAAGTATGGATAGAAGTGTGTTGAGGCCATCATTCAGAGGAGAATAGGGATGTATACACTGCTATTTCCTTACGTCCCTTTCCCCTTTTCATCGTGCCATCTGGTTGTGAGCATGAAACCTCAAACAACATCCAAAATCAAGTTCTTAAAAGCATCTTTTAAGAATATAATTGAAAAACTAAAAGCATCAGTGATCTTCTATACTGAAATGTTAGAATGGCTGTAGGATCTCCATTTTAATCACCTTTTTACCATTGGCAGAAATGCCAGCTACCTGCATCCTCTCCAGTCCTACCAGACAACTCGGTTCTATTGGAACAGGTTTTGGGAACCGGGGCCATCGGTGCTTCCGGCGTTCTTCCATGTACTGGAGAGAAGGGCAGGTAAAAGAAATTGAGTTAGATGCTGCTCAGTGAATACAACTCCCTACTACATGCATGTTATAAAGCAGAGATGTCAAACGCAAGGCCTGGCATCACTTTGGCCTAGTCTATCCAATGCAAAGAGGAAATATTGGACAAGTTTGGCTTCAGCCCGGTCTACTCAGTGAGAAGAGGAAACATGCTAGCAGTTTGGGGAGTGGTGTCAAGCTGGCCCCACCTACCCAGTCAGTTGCAGCGCCCAGCCTCCTGAGGTCAATCATAGCTCTAATGGGCCCTCAATGAAACTGAGTTTGACATCTGTTATAAAGTCACTCTCTCTTCTAAAAGGTGCCAATGTCTTATTTTTTGGGGGGTGGGTGGGGAGTCAATTCTAGCAACATGAAGAAAAATGCATTCCCCAGAAATCCAAAAGTATAAACCAGGTATATTTAAGAATGACCAAGGCTGCTATTTCCTGATTCACACTTTTCTCTGTGTTCTTTCACATTACCTCCTTATTGCTGCTTTTCCTTCCCTCTGTCCTTTAGCTATCCTACACCCCTTTCTCTCTGAAGTGAACCCCAAATTAGTTGCCTCAGACATTCTTTGCTTCTTCTCAGCTATATCAGACAGAAGGAAGGAAAGGATTCATTGCTCCTAGCTTTGATCTTGAGATCTCTGCAGACATGTTCATCTAGAACTGCTGACTATTTTGGAAATTAGGTTTTTTAGTAGGGTGCTGTGAATGTAGGGTGAAAATAAGGGGAGAGGAAGGCAAAGAAGGATGTGAATTCTTTCTATTGGATGCATATAGATAGTGCTTGACTTACAACCATTTGTCTTGTGACTGTTCGAAGTTACAACAGTGTCAGTGCTCCAAGTAATGCACCCATTGAAAAATAGAACTCCGAGGCAGATAGATTCCTCAAAGAACAATTTATTGGATAAATCATATTGGCACAAACTGATGAAAACTAACTCTGAAAGTTCCCACGGTTTTCACCTGATTAAAAAGTGAAAGTTTTTCCCTTTCCCCAAGTCATTTTGTCAAATAGAGGTGCTGGCCAGTTGTTAAACCAACTCTGAAGCGGACCTGGCTAAAGCCATTCTCGTGACTTCAGGGTTGCCAAGCAGGACTGAAAAAAAGGGAATTATGACAGTTTCTCACACTTACGACCATTGCAGCATCCCCATGGTCATGTAATAAAAACTCAGGTGCCTGGCACCTGACTCATATTTACGACCACCGTAGTATTCCATAGGATCCCCCTTTTGCGAACTTCCAGCAAGCAAAATCAATGGGGAAGCCAGATTCACTTAAGATCCGTGTTAAACAACCACAGTGATTTGTTTAATAAACATGGTAAAAAAGGTCGTAAAATGGGGGCAAAACTCACTTAGCAACTTCTTGGCTTAGCAATGGAAAGTCTGGGCTCAATTGTGGTTGTAAGCTGAGGGTTTCCTGTACTCTTCTCTCTCTACTCAAGAGGGTTTTAATCTCTCCTGGAGATTTTGTGGGGTTATATTTTCAGCCAGAACGTTGGTTTTTTTGAGACTTAAAGACCAGCTGTTGTAATTAGAAGCAAGTGTTTAAAAGTCTCATTCAAAAGAGGCAAACTGTGGCCCTTTGCAACGTTTGGTTAGGGTAAATCAGTGTACTGGATTTGAAGACAGCCCGATTTCAACTCAGTTTCAACCTCGTGGCCCTGAGAGTTACTGAGAAAATGAAATAGTCAGACATTTTCTTAAGAGAAAAGGTAGGAGTACGACAACACCCTGCAAGCGATGTGGAGAGAGAAATGATGTCTTTGGATGGAAAGGTAAGGTTTCCAAAAGGGAAGGGAAGGGCAAAGGATTAGCACCCCATCTGCAAATGGCAAGCAAAAACATATTAGCTGAAGGAAGACTTACAGCCAGGAAGCGAGGATCTACCGCATACTCGGGGTGGGCCTGCAGCCACACTTCGAGATCAGCCCGGCGGGGGGCTGCATCGCCCACCAACAGCGTCCCATCTGTCTTGTTCACCACTGGGATATGAGCCTCCAGGTCGATATCGGGGCCTCTCAGTGCTTCCAGACACTGCAGTTCCAGCTGAGATGAAAGAAAGGGAAAGAGGGGGAGAGAAAGAAGGAAGGAAAAGAGGGAGAGTGAGAAGGGAGGAAGGAAGAAAAAGGAAGGAAGGGAGAGAGACAAGAGAAAGATAGAGAGATAGGAGAGTGGAGGGAAGGGAAAAAAGAAAGAGGGAGAGGGAGGGGAAGGAGGGAAGAGAAAGACAGAAAGAAATGAAGGAGAAAGGAAGAGGAAAGAAAGAAAGAAAGAAAGAAAGAAAGAAAGAAAGAAAGAAAGAAAGAAAGAAAGAAAGGAGAAATAGAGAAAGAAAAAAAGAAGGGAAGAAAGAGGAAGGAAGAAGAGAGAAATAAAGACAGAGAGAAAGAAAAAAAAGGAAGGAAGAAAACAAGCCAGCTGAAAAGTTAGGGTATCCTTCCTTCCTCCCTTTGCATCTACAGGCCACCAACATGCTCTCCAAAACTGACTGATGGATTGGCTGCCTTTGGCAGCCCATCTCAAATACTGATTGCGAACCAGCAATTGCTCACCTCCACCATTTTCTTGCTACTTTTCTTCTGGGTGAGAGCAGGTCGATCACGAACGGTGCCATTAGGGACCAGCTTGTGCTTTTGGAAAGTCAGTTTGATTCCTTCTTCCTAGAAAAATGGATGAGAGTTAGGGGCAAAGGTGGAGAATTCGGGAGCTCGCTCCTCCCTCCGACACACACCAATTAGCCTTACAAGTTCCCCATGGATAAGGTGGTTGGAATTGGGGGGGGGGGGAATAATAATGTAAAATCGGTGGCACATACATCTGTAAATTATCCACAGGATAATCTAACTTTCTAGAACAGGCTAGGAAGGAGTGAGTGGACATGTAGGGGCCTTAGCAGATCCTACTTCTGTCTTTAGCAATGGATGGAAACTAATAGTGGAGAGAAAAAAACCTAGAAGTAAGGAGAAATATCCTAACACAAGGGTGCCAAACTCAATTTCATTGAGGGCTGCATCAAGGTTGTGTTTAATCTCAGAGGGCTGGGTGGGGGGAGACGAGGTTGTGGGGGGTGTCCCTGGTCATGGTGGGCGCTACCAGGAGGTGTAACACAGGACTGCATTTCTGCACACATGGTTTTTATACACTTACAAAAATAGAGAGGCATACGTTTCTGTGATTTTGGTTTCTTTTAATACAGACTTCATCTACTTGAGCCCTATCAGTGATAGAGACCAGATCAAGAATCAGACTCCATAGGAAGATTAGAACTATAAATTATTGACATAGCCTATAATAGCAGAATCCTGCATGCCTGAAAGGTAAAATTTTTACCTTTCCTCCCTTTTAAAGCCTTTTGAGTCAAGGATGGCCTCCTGCAGCACTCTGGTAGCCAAAACGCCCCATTTTTGGTAGCAGAGGCACTGCAGGCTAGTCCTTGCCAGGCCAACCCTTCGGGCCAGGTATAAGCATCCAGGTGCCGGATCTGGCCAAAGGGCCTTGAGTTTGACACCCGTCCTAATGGAACAATCAACCAGTGGAACAACCTGCCTCCAGAAGTTGTAAATGCTCCAACACTGGAGATTATAAAGAAGAGATTGGACTGCCACTTGTCTGAAATGGTATAGGGTCTCTCACTTGAGCAAGGGTTGGACTAGAAGACCTCCAAAGTCTCTTCCAACTCTGCTATTCTGTTATTTTCACTAGTTGAGCTGAAACTAGACTACAAAAGTAGTCATGATCACGAGCCATGAGGAACTGGAGAAGAGGTTCAGCAACGGGCACAAGGAGCTGCTCTTCAAAATGGCCCAACGTGGAAACTTGGTGACTCTGCTGCTTTGTTTAGCAGCTGAATCTCCATTTTCATCTATTTTTCAAATTCCCTAACGATAGAGCCATTTGGTTTTGTGCAGAGACTCGGTCCTGGCATGCATGGTGGGTGGGTGGGCGTGGGGTTTGGATGCTGTTCTTCCAGACCTATCTTGAACTCACATCTTTGATCTGCACGGTAAACTCCTTCTCTTGGCCACCGTGTCGGAGGCGGCTGAAGGAAGCTGTGCCTTCCTCTTGGGATGCCAGAGGGCAGATGTGAGGGATGGGGGAAGTGGTGTATTCTCCGTGCAAGTGGGGCAGGCCTTCTCCCTGGCCAACACAGGTCACTACCTGGCCCTGTTGCGGAGAGGGCCACTTTCCGGACAGCACAGCCTGGCACACCAAGTCGATACGGTTGATGAGGACACGGTCCTGCAGAAACAAAAGGAAGAGATACTAATCTGTCATGCCCCTGTTTGAGCCTGACTCCAAGGGAGAGATGGAACAGTTGCCAGGGAGTGGGAATGTGGCTCCGGTGGTGGGGTAAACTGAGGAAGGGCAGAGGCTGGATGGGCATTCAGAGGAAGACATCCCCTCTTCATCCTAGGGCACGCAGGGAGGAGCAGATAAGGGAGAAACATGAGTGGCATGGTTTATGGGGGAGGAAGGGCCCCTGATCCCCTTCATGGGCCGCAGCTGGGAGGACTGGTTAAAAGGACAAACTGCACATGGCAAAGCTGCTGGAAGCAAAGCATGCATTCCTATTTTGGCTTCCTCCCAAATGTGGTTGCTGCGTTATCTGGTAGAAGTCTGCAATTAATCATCCTTACCTGCTGTAGTTATTCCTTTAGTTTGGTGTGTTGGGATTTTTTATTTTGAATTAACTTTACTTTGGGTGCAGACTGCATTTACTCCCTCTGTAAACTGATTTAAGAGTTTACCATCCAGCTGGAGCCAAGTTGGAGGAATTAAAGGGACTTTCTTCTATTTTTGTGACTTGGTTATTTTTGTGTCATGCCCCAGTTCACCACAAATCTGGGCAAAAGACGCCATCGCCTGTAAGGTGCCTTCAAACTCAGTCTGCATTTGACCACTTGGGAACTAGATATCTCCAAGACATCTCAGCTTCTCTCTAACACTTAATACTTTGATGACATTCAATCCTAGTCAACCAAACGCATGGAGCACCTAGGACTCCACACTTAATAACAGTGGCACTTATATATCGCTTCATAGTGTTT
The DNA here is from genome assembly GCA_004320025.1 of Laticauda laticaudata. Classification (NCBI taxonomy): domain Eukaryota; kingdom Metazoa; phylum Chordata; class Lepidosauria; order Squamata; family Elapidae; genus Laticauda; species Laticauda laticaudata. Next base: position 32,579 of record BHFT01043387.1, on the reverse strand, counting down.
TACAGCCCGCTTTAAGCGCTTGACAGACTGTTGCCCCTAACAATCTGGGTCCTCATTTTATCCACCTCAGAAGGATGGAAGGCTGACTCAAACTTGAATCAGTCGGGATCGAATTTCTGGCAGTCGGCAGAATTAGCCTGCAATACTGCATTCTAACCACTGCGCCACCACAATTCTTAATGCTTTTTTTGTCACAAAGTTTTGTGAGTGGTGCAGTGGCCTAGAGGTGGAGTTATCTCCTGACAATCAGGAGGCTATGAGTTCGATTCTAAGTAGAGACAGCTATTTCTCTCTCTGGGCACAATGAGAATATATCTGCTGGGGAAAAAAAACTCTTTGTATTGGCGACAGGAGGGGCATGCGGCCAGAAAACACTCAGCTCCATTCAGTTGTAATGCCTTCTATGGTTTGTTCATTACCTTTGGCCACTCATGGGCCCTTTGGCGCTCCTGCAGCAGCAGATCCGAGGCACTAGGCTGCGGGGAGTTGCCCTCATGGGAAGTGGGCAGAGAGAGCAGTGAGGATTCCTCCTCTTCAAAGAGTTTCCCACCACAAGAAGCCTCTTCACCTGGCAGAAAAACAGCAACGAGAAAGTTGGAAGGGATGGAAAGAGAACATGGGCTTGTTCCAGAAAAGGACCCAAAGAGAAGGATGTGGCTGGGTGGATTGCATCACACCATCCCACTACAGGTAGTCTTCGACTTACAACAATAATTTGCTTAGTGACTGTTCAAAGTTATGACAGTGCTGAAAAAAGGGACTTATGACCTTTTTTTCCTCTGCATCATATAATATATGCAGGTATATAGTATACACAATTTTGTATTTATTTATTTTGCCATGTTTATGTAGTGTAAAATTGGAGATGGAATTACACTAATACAGAAAAATAAAACTGAGGGACAAAGATTTCAAAGAAAACATTATTCTATTCTATTTTCACACTGATGACCTTCATAGCAATCCCAGGAATATGGGATAAGAATTTGGATGCTTGGTAAACCGACTCATGTTTATGATGGTTGCAGCATCCCGGGGTCGTGGGATGGTCCCCTTTTGCGACCCTTTGGACAAGCGAAGTTAACGGGGGAGCCAGATTCGCTTAACAACGGCATTACCGATTGAACCCCTGCAGCAATTCACTTAACAAATGTGGCAAGAAAAGTAGTAAAATGGGGCGGGGGGGGGGGTTGTGAAAACTTACTTAGCAAATTTCTTGCTTAGCAATGTAAATTATGGGCCCAATTATGGGCCCATAATTTCAGGACTACCTGTACTAAAGTGCTAATAAGGGTTGTGTTGTTTTTTTTTGGGGGGGGGGGAGAAATGGCTTCTATGCAAGCTCATTGTACACCCATTCAATCCAGGCCTAGCACTGATTCAGTGCTTGGCTGGAGGGCCAGCAGAAAATCTCCTAGTGTGCTGTTTTACAAGTTCCATAAAAAATTGAAAAAGTTAGAATATTTTAAACATGTGATGCAACACCTGGAAAAATACAGCCTACTTCATTTAATCATCCAGGGGAAGATTGAAGGCAAAGGAGGTCCAGGTAGAAAAGGAACATCATGGCTTCAAAATCTAAGGGACCTGGTTTGGACAAAACTCAGCAGCACTGTTTCATGCGGCTGTTGATAAAAATAGGATCGTCAACATGATCGCCAACGTCCGATGACAGATAGGGCACAAGAAGACGACACTGCACTGCTTATTCCTTTCCTTTTTAGTATTGAACTGACAATGGGCCTCACTGTTTATGGGTTGTAATTTTTAATATATAGTGAGACCATGTGTAATTGACAGATTGGACTTTATATTAGATTTTATCTGTTATTTATTATTCTATTCTAGAAATTTTCCCTTGGACTGCAAGGTGATCAAACTGGTCAGTCCTAAAGGAGATCAACCCTGACTGCTCTTTAGAAGGCCAGATCCTGAAGATGAAACTCAAATACTTTGGCCACCTCATGAGAAGAAAGGACTCACTGGAGAAGAGCCTAATGCTGAGAAAGATTGAGGGCCACAGAAGGAGACGGCAGGGAATGAGGTGGCTGGATGGAATCATTGAAGCAGTCAGCCTGAGATTAAATGGACTCCGGAGGAAGGTAGAGGACAGGAAGGCCTGGAGGAACGTTGTCCATGGGGTTGTGATGGGTCAGACACAACTTCGCAACTAACAACAACAGAATTTTTAACTTGGATATTCACTGAATGTTTTTATTTGCGCTGGTCTCTGGTCTATGATTGCAATAAACTATCCTGACTCCTGAATATGAAGACTAAAGTTCTGTTACTGGAGAAATAAGGGACAGAAAAGGCTTTTAATGAAGTTGAGTGGAAAAAAAGTACCTAACACTGAATACTGTATTTCGTAAAAGACCGGTTAGAGAAAAGCAGGTACAACCATAAATAAAAACGCTTAGCTTTTCCAGATAAGAATTGCAATTTGATCCAGAAATGATAGATTTATGGCTAAATAAATGGACAAATGAGGCAGACTAATGAGGTCACTACTCCACTTGGGTACCACATCCCACACAATGAAATACATCAGTATGTATCAGCAACAAATAAACTGGATTCCATAATATACCTCAGTCAGGACAATCTATGTTTGGGTTTTGTTGGTCTAATCTATGTTTAAGCTGACTTGTTGGATTGTTACAAATTAGGGAAAGGATAATTCCCTTAAATTCCCTTGAAGAGGATGCCAAAATACAGTTTGTAGATGCACTGCTCCTATAAAAAAGCAAATTTAAAATGTCCTTTCCATCAACTGGCATTTCTCAGTTTTAGTGGAAAGGCTGTCTTCTACAGCCAATCCCTCCTGATTTTTTTAAAGCATGGAAAGCTGTTTTCTTCTCAGTAGATGAGAAGGAAAGAAGAAGAGACAACTTAAAAGAAAAAGAAAAACAGCTCACCCTCACTGTCGTCAGAGCAGGCTGAGGAAGACGAACACGATGACGAAGCAGAAATTTTACTGAGGTCAAGTTCGGAGTCAGAGTCCTCAGCTGATTCGGGTTTGGGGGGCAAGGCGAGTGGCTGTGGCGGCGGAGCAGGTGGCTCATTCAAAGTTGGGGTGAGGAGCAGGGGGGACGGAGCAGCCGCCATGCTGACCCCTGGAAGGGGTAGCCCTGTAGGCTGGGCTGGCCCTGGGGGTGGAAGAGGGGATGTCCCTGTGCCTCCTGCCCGACTATGCAGGTGGCTGAGCCGAGCCGCCAGAAAAGAAAAGTCAGGGTCCTGCATGATGGTGGTGTCAGTCTGGCTAAGGCCATGGCGGGCCACTCCCCGCAGCAGCTCCCCGTCGTGGCGCCCGCACTGCCACCACGGCGGCATCTCGGGCCCAGCAGGCTGGCACAGGGTGAGGCGCTCCTCTAAGAGGGGATGGCACAGCACTTGCTCCCGCAGACGGCGCAGGAGGTCAATGCGGTACAGGGTGCGGGAGGCCCGTTCTTCCGTGATGGGTTCAATGAAGAGGGTGGGGTCTGGAGATTCTGGAGAGGAATGGGAAAACCAGGTAGAATCTGGAATCGTTCTGCTTCTTGCTCTTTTCCTATCTTGTTTCTCCTCTATTCCACCTCATCTCTCCCGGCCCACTGCCTGAAGTCCTTATAGCAGGAGTTCCCAACTACTGGTCTGTAGACCAACACCGGTCTGTGGCATGCCAGCATAGCAACCAGTCCATGCAAACAAGCGAAGCCCCATCTATGAGATGGAGGCAGCACACAAAACTAACCCCCCTCGGTTCCACAGAAAACTTCTCTCCACGGAACTGGTCCCTGGTACCCAAAAGTTTGGGGCCTGCTGCTTTATAGCACTGTTTCTCAATTTTAGCAACATTAAGATGTGCGTAATTTAACTCTAGTGAACTTCTGATATTCTGGGAACTGAGGTTCACTCATATTAAAACTGTTGAAATTCAGAAATACTGCTTTCTGGAAGGAGTCCCCAACCTCGGGACTGTGACCAGTGCAGGACTGCAGCCTATTCCAGAGACCAGTTTTTTGGAGAAAGGTTTTTCCGTGGACCAGACAGGGCGTGGTGTCGTATGCTGCCTGCATCCTGTGAATGTGGTTGCTTTCTTTCTTTCCCTTCCTTTTTTTCTCTCCTCTTCCTTCCTTCATTTCCTTCTCACTTTTTCTCCTTCTCCCCTTCCTTCCTTCCCTCCCTCCCTTTGTCCCCACCTCCCTCTACCCCTTTCGCCATTTTGCCAAGCCAGAAAGTTTTGAGACCACTGACTTATGGTTTACTTTGAGACTTGTCTCTGAAACACTCTCTGTTCACATCTCCAACGTGATCGGAATTAGAAACCCCGATTTAGTCCCACTGACCTCCAAAGATCATGGACAAGACTCACAGAGTCATTCAAACAATACCAGCGGACAGTTTATTGCCATTTTTTTTAAGTGAAATGTTAAAAAATGGGAAATACTTAATGCAAGATGGATAATATAAAGAGAATCTTGGAATCTATAAGGATGACTTCCCAGCCTTACTTCAGTGATAAAGTCTATTTGCATGCTTTGAAAAGCTTCTTTCCAGAGTTCTCTAAATTGCCCCTTATTAGAAAAGCTGCGAATTGACTTTGTTCACATCCTTGTTTTCTTTTTTTTCCTGCATTCCTTTCCCAGTCTTCTAAAACAATTTAAAGAAGTACATGGGAAGTCACAAGAGTATAGTCTATCCACTCCTGTTGATTAAAGCAAACTCTTTTTAAAGCTTCAATCTTAACCCTCCCTCCCAAAAAAAGGTGCAACTGCTTTTAGAATTGCATTAACTTTAACAAGTGATTTCTAATTGTTTGTCAGGCTCATGCAAAACCTGGAGGAAAGAGACATATTGTAAAATGGAGAAATTTTACAAGTTGGGACCTTGACATTAAATATATAATAAATAACAAAGAAAAGTGTGAAGCTCACAACTGTTTCTCTTCAAGTTCTTTTCCAAATCTGCACGGGCTTAATAAATAAAATCAATGTAAAAAGATTTCTGCCCAATTGCGAAGGCATACTAGGCCAACTTTGGCTGACCACAAAAACATGAGAAACAAAAGCTTAATTTACCATAAATAACATGGATAAGTCCATCAAATCAGTGGAATCAAGCTAAATTCAAGTGTTTTTTTTAACTTCCTACAAAAAATTGACCCTACTAAAAATTGTGGGGTTGTCTGTCTTCACAATTCCCGAGTTGGATCCCAGGTCTGAATTTTCAGCAATTAAACCGGGAAGACGACTCGAGGAATTCAAGATCAGAGGTTGCTAATCCTAACCTAGTGCTCAGGCTAATCCTAAAGATTTTTCTACCGATTCTGGATTCCGCTACTAACCATCACTTGCAGCAGGAGGAAGGCGGCACACCTGTCGACACATGGCCACGAAACCGTGAAAATATTTGGCTAGGCTCTCATCAGTCTTCTTGTCTAAGCGGGCGAGGGTCCGAAACCGACTCCAATGGAACCGCATCGTGTCTGGATCATATTCCACCCCAAACGTGGAAACCACGCGATAGAAGTCCGACTGCTCACGGCGTGTCCACCTTTGGATACAAATGATCGTTGAACTCCTTTCATGGCACACTGAACCAACTGGCAACATGGTCTTGCTTGCTGCTGATCGACTGAATGACTCATCTGACTTTTGTCTACAATGCCCAGTAAACAATTTTTAAAAAACTTTTCCCTCTACAGCAAGGGGTTTCAAACTCAAGGCCTGTGCCCTGAAAACAGCGAATAATTACCCCACGGTGCCTCTGCCAACGAAAACAGAGGAAGTTGTTGCAACTGGAAACGGAGCTTGGGACTCTATTTTCACTGGCAGAGCGCTTGGACCACCTTGGCCTGACACAAATGACGTTGAGCTCCCACTCCCTGATGTCAAACACAATCCTGATGTGGTTCTCAGTGAAACTGAGTTTGATAACCCTGCTCTTCAGTGATGCAGCTACTTTGGACGAAGGCAAGGCAACGGACTCAAAAGTGAATGAACAACTTTGTGACTGATGATGTAGGAGAAGAGGGCGTAGAGCTGGAGGGTGGTGTTAAGCGAGTCATCAGGCTAGAATCATTATGTTCCCACAAATGGTTCCAAGTCTAACCCTTCTGGAATTCCATGGACTGTTATCAGGCACCAATTCATTACAAGCAGTCTTTGACCTGTAACAGTTCACTTCATGACTGTTCAAAGTTACAATGGCACTGAAAAAAAAAATGACTTATGACCATACTTAGGACCGTTGGCTTACACTTAGGACCGTTGCTGTGTCCCAAGGTCATGGGATCCCCTTTTGCAACCTTCTGACAAGCGATATCAATGGGGAAGCCAGATTCACTTAACAACCAGTTTCCTAACTTACCAACTTCAGTGGTTCACTTAACAATTGCGGTAAGAAAGGTCATAAAATGGGGAAAAACTCAGTTTACAACTGTCTCACTTAACATACATACATCTTGGGCTTAATTGCGATTGTATGTCGAGGACCACCTGTATTGAGCTTTAGTAAACCAATTTTTTTTTTCATAGGGTTGAGCAATAAATCTTGACTGCAACTTCATGTTTGGTCCTGATTCTTGATGAGGAATTCAAGTTGCAGGTTCAAGTACCGTATTTTTCCGTCTATAAGACGCCCCCATGTATAGGATGCCCCCATGTTTCATGAAGAATAAGTACCTTATTTTTCGCTCCATAAGATGCACTCAACCTCCCCCCCCCCAAAAAAAAAAAAAAAANCCCCCCCCCAAAAAAAAAAAAAAATTGGGAGGAAACGTCTGTACTTCTTATGGAGTGAATACTGCATCTTAGACCAGGCCGCGGGGTCCTTTTACAGTGTCCCCGCCACCTGGAACAGCTGCTCAGTGGTATTCTGGGAGACCGATCCAACCGCTGATCAGCTGCTCAATGGTGAAGACTCTGCTTTTCCTGATGGGAGGCAACAATGGTGGAGTTTCTGGTTGGCCAGCCCATTAATCAGCAGGGCTATGGGAGGCTGGCATCCAGCCATCACTCAGCTGACCAGGCTGACATGCCAGGCTGACCAGGACGCCAGCCAATGAGTACGGGATGGATGCTGGGAGGCAAAGGAAGATATTTTTTCTTGTTTTCCTCCTCTAAACATAGGTGTGTCTTTTGGTCAAAAGCGTCTTATTGGAGCGAAAAATATGGTAAGTAAGCACACTACAACATATCCCTGTGCTGAAGCCACCTTATTAGAGAGTGAATAATATAAGAACAGGAAATGCATCACAGGACCAATAGAAATAAAACCTAGAGTGGCAACGTGATACAGAAAACAACTACAACAGAGAGGAATGATAGAGCTGCATATAAGGTACAGGCTCATCCGGCATGTGTGGCAGAGCTGGAGAATGGAGATGGGCCATGTCTTTTCTCTCAGCCTCCTGTGTATAAGATGCCCCTCCATTTTCAAGTAAATATTTTAAAGAAAAAGTAGCATTTTATAGACGGAAAAATATAGTATCTCTCCTTACCCAGCTTCTCCAAAAATGAAGGGGAAGAGGCCCCTAAGATTACCTCTGCTGCTTCTCTCGACGCACCATCTCTTTCAGCTTGAAGGCGGCCTCACATCGCCGCCGCCGCCGATCCCCCCGCTCTGCGGCCTCCATCTTCAGTTGCTCGCGCTTGTAGCTCCGCTGGAAGGCCGTGATGAGTCGCCGCAAACGAGCGGTGAGCGCAGAGGCTGGAGGCCAGAAAAGATTTCCTGGCTGACCTAGAAAACGATGATAAGGATGGCTGTGTGACTCTTGCATCTTCCAGGCCACCTCTTGACCCTCTTCCTGAGGTAGATGCTTATGAAGCTCACCTCTTCACCAAACCCTTTCACACAATCAGTAATTACCTTCCTCCCCATCCACCACCGATATGTCTTCATCCATCATCATTAGTGCTTCACCCTGGAATGGAGGAGAGATTAGTACTGCCGAGTATCACTATTGTTGGGGTTTGAGTCACAATGGAATGGGATAACTTGCCACAGCCAACTTGTAGAGCAATTTAACAATTCTATTTAATTACTGAAATTAAATTAAAAAATATTTTATTTTTTGCCATCATCCTCTCTCTCCTTTTTCATCCTTCTTTTAATGATTCTATTCCAGAATTTATTTGACATTAGCATAATTCTTGTCCTGCAGTGAGTTGGCTGAACTTGAGCTTGCTCTGCTTGTGGAAACAGGATCCAGCTGGTGAAAATATGGAAGCAGAAGGAAGTTTTCAAATGCTTCCCTTGTATTTCTCCATAACTCAAAATTTGACAAAGAAAAAATATTGTTCACCATTAGTTTGCTCTGTGAGACATGAAGCAGCCTTTTTTTGCTCTTAAAACTTCCCTCCGGCACACAAATAGCATGGGTGGGGTGGGGAAGCAGCCTTGAAAGGTGCAAAGGAAGCCTATAAGCTAGTTTCCCCTTATTTGATCCATCTGCATATAGTTTAATTCACCCTGAAGGATGGCTGTGGAGATTCTCAGTAATCCAGGTCATAGTTGTCTCTAAGGTGCTTTTTCAAAAGGCAACCAGATTTTGGTTCCTCCCCTCACACCCAAGGAAAAAAAAGATGATGTTTTGGTTTTCATCCAAAAGGCTTCATTGCTTCTGGCAGGATGGTGGCAATGATGCAAGGCTATTTCTTTGCGAGGGGGGGGGGAATTGGAAGGAGTGACTGCAAAGAAATATGATCCTTTCAACCCTCCCCTCTCCCAATCCTGTCAGAACTATAATCCTTCCATCTTTCCTACAATCCTGCCAGAAGCAATGAAGCTTCTTGGATGAGAAACAAAACATCTTTTTCTTCCTCAGGGGAAAAAACAACAACAGTCCAAATGCCTTTTGATAAAAACACCTGTGAGATTCCTGAAGGATATTCTAACATTCAGAGACACTGAGGAGAATCTGGGCAGATCCACAAATCGTTCTTACTACCATTCCCAGCATGCCTCCCTGTCAGTCTTAATAACTAAAAACTTAATAACTAAATAAATAACTAAATAATAATAATAAAAAGGATGCTCGGAGGGGTATTCCAGCTACAACAAGACTACACACACGTTCCAAAGTACTTACTTGACAGGAGTCGTTGGAATCCGGGTGGTGTAAACAAATAAAAACAAGCATCTGCTAGGTTTGAATGGTAATGGGTTTAAAACAAGGGTCTTCAAACTTGGAAAGTTTGACCTGTGGACTCCCAGATTTCCTGAGCTAACATGACTGGAGGAGGAATTCTGGGAGTTGAAGTCCACAAGTCTTAAAGCTGTCAAGTTTGAAGACCCCTAGTTTAAAACATCTCAGTTTTTGGTTTTTAAGTTCTGGAGGAACTTGCTATGGGCTATATTAAAATTCCAATTGGGTTTAGGATCCCACCTCCTCATCATGTTCCTTGGCAGGGGCTCCAACGGGTTTATATTCTGGATCCTCACAGTCCTTGTCAAAATCCACCCTGCCAATGACACAAGAACTAGTCAATTATTGCTGTGGAAATCTTGCATCCTTCTCCCACTTTCTAGACACACCTCAGGACTTCCCGTGAGAAGCAATTTTAACTCACAGACACCCGAATTCAGGGACAGTTGTCCCTCTCGGTGCCTCAGTATTAGCATGGCGAGTCATCATGGGTGTGCATCCCACCACCCACCGCCCCCATTCTTCCCCCATCCCCTAGGATTGAGAATGGCTCAGCTCGACCCCAGTGGCTCTCACCCTTCTCCCACATCCGGTCGGTGCTCAGCAGCAATGGCCTTGTCATCTGGACGGCCAGCTTTCTCCAGGAAACAGAGTGCAGGGTCGGCTCGCATGGTGTTGTACTTCTCATAACCTGAAGGAAAGTCCAAACACCAGTACCTCAACAGTTTATGTCCCTGTGCAATCTTCGGCAAAGGTTAGACTATAAAGTCAGTTTCCTGGTTAAGCCCTCGTATTCCTTAGAGGTCTCCCGTCCAAGAGTAACCAGGTCTGATTCAACATTATTTTCAGGTCTAAAATTGAGACCTGAATTCTAGATATAATTATTTTCAGGTCTAGATATAATAGAATTTAGACTTATATATTGCTTCATACTGCTTTACAGGCCTCTCTGAGCAGTTTGCAGAGTCAGCATATGGCTCCCAATGATCTGGGTCCTCATTTTACCCACCTCAGAAGGATGGAAGGCTAGTTCAACCTTGAGCCGGTGAGAATCGAACTGCTGAGTTATCCTGCAATGTAACCTTCTAACCACTGTGCCACCAGAAATTATTACTCACCATGTTTGAAGACCCCAAGAAGCAAAGATTTGTCTGCTTCTGTGTCCCACCAGGCTGTGGGGACTTCTGCCTGATCCACGAGTGGAAACCAGATGTCAGTTTCGCTGCAGGAATTAAGATGGGAAATAAAAACAAAACAAAACAAAACGTGTTGTGAGACGTTAAACAGAAACCAAGGCAACTTTCCAAAATCCTAACTCTGCTTTCACAGCCTTACTCCGAGAATGGAGTGGACTGTCCTCAGATAGCAATAACACTTAAGACTTATATACAGCTTCAAAGTGCTTTACATCTCTCTCTAAGTGGTTTTACAGAGTCAGCCTATTGTCCCCAACAACAATCTGGGCCCTCATTTTACCCACTTCGGGCATCAATCTTGAACCTGGTGAACTGGTGAACTTGAAATGCCAAACTGTAGGCAGCAGAAGTAGCCTGCATTCTAACCACTATACCACCGCAGCTCTGTAGGTACACCGCAGTAATCCATTCACAACAGTAAAAAGAATAAGAGGGATTCTTTTGCTAGGGTAAAAAAATCTCTCAGATAAAATGACTGATTTGTTGAAGTAAAATATGTTTAATAAAGAAATAAAGTAAGAAGTTGCTAAGGGGATAATACAAGGGCTCATTGTTAAGGAAGTATTATCTGGTGGGTGGGCATCCTTAAAAATCAGAATAACAAGAATTGGAAGGGACCTTTGAGGTCTTCTAGTCTGGCCCCCCCTACTCAAGCAGGGGACTCTACACAAATGGTTGTCCATGCCTCTTCTTAAAAAAGGAATCAAAGAAACACACCCCTAAAGTAAAAGGTTTCTGTCACGAAATCCACTGAGTCAATCAGTGCCCGCTTTCTATCCCAACCAAACTCCTTGATTTGTTATAACTGCAAAGTCGTACAGAAATAAAAAGGTGTCGTACAGAAATAAAGTTGTACAGAAATAAAAATAAAAACACACACAGAACGCACCCCCCAGGCAACTTTGTATAAAGGTGAACATTTTTACCTGGACGCAGCACCTGCCAAAACTTTCTCGGCCTGGTCCCCAATCACCTCCTGACGCAAGTAATAAAGCATTCGGACCCTGAGCAGCACCCTAGGAAGAAAATAATGCCTTTCTGTTGGAAGAACCAAGCATTGTTTGAAAAATTGCACCCACCTACATTGCAAGACATTGGCTGTCTCCACTGTTAAGTCAGTGATGAGGGCAAAAGTCCCCCTCACAAACAGAGGCACATCCACCTGTAAGCAGCAAGGAGCTCTCAATTGCCCTAGTTTTTACAGACATATGAACTAAAAAGCCAGTTTGGTGTAGTAGTGAAGGTGGTGGCCTAGAAACCAGGAGATGGGGAGTTCTAGTCACATCTCAGGCACAAAAGCTGGCTTGGCACCAGGAAACCAGGACTAGAACTCCCGGTTTCCTGGTGCCAAGCCAGCTTTTGTGCTTGAGATATGACTAGAATTCCCCATTTCCTGGTATCTAGGCTATCATCTTTACGTATAAAAGCATCTAGGTCACTTTGGGCCAACAACCAGAAGATGGTGAGTTCTAAGGCCGCGTGAGAGCCATGAAAGCCGGCTGGGTGAATTTGGGCCAACCGCCAGGAGACTGGGAGTTCTAGTCCCACTTTAGGCATGAAAGCTGACTGAGTGACCTTGGCCCAGTTGTTTTCTCTCTGCTCAATCTACCTCACAGTTGTTGTTGTGGGGAAAAAAGTGGAAAAGAAGGAATATTATGTACATTTGTTGCCTTGAGTTATGTATAAAGTAATAAAAGCGGGACAGAGAAGAGATAGAGATGGATATAGATAGATGATAAACAGATAAGATAGACAGACAGACATGGATGGATGGATAGATAATATGATAAATAGGTAGATAGAGAGAGAGAGAGAAATATGGATGGAACAGACAGCAATACCACCATGCAATTATTTTTCAGTGGACCAGACATCGCCTCTTCAATAGCAAATTGAGAAAATGACAACACCAGAATTTCTGAGGAACAATGTAGAATCTGTCACTATGTCTACCATCTTGGAACTCCCCCTTTTTCTGTATAGAAAAAGACTGGAATCTACGGGTTGGCTTGTACTGGCTTTACAGAGGCAACCTGAGCTGGACTTCCCTTCCCCCGCCCTTTTACTTGTTGCACTGGTGCTTGAGATGTTTTTTGTAGCCTTCGTCTTGGAAGAGAGTGTCCGGGTTGTACTTGTGGATCCACTCTGCTTTCTGGAGATCGAACGTGGTCTGAGACTTGACTTTCTTCCCCTTGCGGCCCCGTGGAACCGGGATGGACAGGCCTGCCCGAGGAACAGGAAGGGAGCTCAGAGCAGGGGCTAGGTACAACATGGAACCAGTGCAATAGGGATTAGGTCACCCCGGCTTTTGCAGAGTAGCTCAACTTACAGACACAGACACAGAAGACACAACAGAGGAAGCCACTTAAGGGCCTACCAACAGCAAAGGGACATTAGTGGAACCAATATTATTCCATTTCCCAAGGGTCCACCACCTGAAATTCTCCCCACCCTTGCAAAGGATTAAGGCGGCCAAAATCTCAAGTTTGGATCAAAGTTTTCCTTCTCAGCAGAACAGACAACTAAGGTGTGGGTAACATTCTCAAAGGGCATCAATAGAGGTAATACAGAGCACATCTTTCTCCTTCTGCCTATCCACTTTTTACAGAGAGCACCTTAACAAACTGTGTCAATATTTGGTTTGGTGGCTACGGTGCCTCAGATAGAAAGTCCATAGAGTGGTAAGGACAGCCAAGAAGATTATAGGAAGCTGGCTTCCTGTTATTCAGGATGCTGACTATAAGCACTATGGGCTTAGTGCTCAAAGCATTGTTAGAGACCCCACACACCCACTCTATGGTCTTTTTCTGTCGCTCCCCTCTGGGAGGAGGTTTAGAAATATTTCTAGCTGGACTACCAGATTGTGTAACAGCTTTGTTCCCTATGCCATCCGTCTAGTAACCTCACAAAATTTGCTTTTCTCATCATGTACATGCGAATGTCCAAACTAGACTGTGTTGTTTCTCTGTGCCATCCTGTTTCCCCCAAAAAACGACCTATCCCAAAAGTGAGTCCTGGCTTGATTTTTACATGTCGGCCCAATATAAGCCATACCCCAAAACAATCCCTAATCAAGACTCTGCCCACTACTTCAGACAGTTGCAGCCAGGCCTTGCACACCCCGACACCTGCCTTGCCAGTTCATCTGTTCTGCACCCGGCAAGGCTTTCCTGAAGGCCTCTGCAGCTGATAACAGATCTCTGGATCGATCCGGAGCTCTGTTATTGGCTGCAGAGGCCTTCAGGAAATCCTTGCAGCCTATTGGCTGCAGAAGAAGTTCCTGAAGGCCTCTGACAGTGAAAAGGAGGCCGGGGGTGATGCACGCAAGTCAGGCGAGTCAGTGGAACAACATCCCTCGGAAATAAGGCCTAGTGTCTTTTTTGATGGCAATATATATATATATATAAGACAGGCTCTTATTTTTGGGAAAACATGGTCAAATATATGTGGGTATGTGCATATCTATCTATCTATCTATCTATCTATCTATCTATCTATCTATCTATCTATCTATCTATCTATCTATTTATTTTCCTAATGTTCATGTCGTGTTTATTGGAAGTGGTGACCCTTTGAGAGCTGCATGCAATGAAATTTTATTTTAATGTATGCTGATTAGTGTACATTCAAAGTGACAATGAAGTTATTCTAAGTTCTATAAAAGGAGGCCCTTCCCTCTCGCTTACCCGAGTGGTTCTGAAGCTCCTTTGCTTTGCCATTCTCAACCGGGCTGATGAGGTCCCAGATGAATCCTTTGATGTTTTCGTCACCCCGATAATGCATCAAGCAGTAGACCAGGATGGCGCGACAGATGGTCTCCACGTCCCGCTCAGACATCCGCCTCTTGAAACGTCCATGCGACAGAATCTCCCTCCAACGGCCCCAGCTGCCAGGCAAATCAACACAGACATTGCTCGCAGGTGGCTAATAAGGATAGGGAGGGGGGTCTTCAGTGGTCTCTTCAGCTGCCCTGTCTTCTTGCAGGCATTTCATTACACTAACTAAGTAACATTATCAGTGCCAGTGTTATGGGAGCCCTATCTACCACAGAAATCAAGGGGTTCTCTTTCAGCAACCACAACTATACACTGAGAACCTTTGCTTCTTGGAGAGCGTGGGGGGGTGGGGTGGGGGGGTGGAGGAAGCAAGAACAACATCTTCAAAGAAAAAAAACAGAAAGTCCAGTTGTCTCTTGAAAATAAAACACAGTTGGGACAATCCATCATGACTTTCTCTCCTTGAGCAGCTTTTCAATAACCTAGCAACCTAGAACTAAGGAGAAATTTCCTGACAGTTACAACAATTAAACAGTGGAACGACTTGGCTCAATAAGTTGTGGGTGCTCCAACACTGGAAGTTTTAAAGAAGAGATTGGATAACCATTTGTCTGAAACGGTATAGGGTTGGACTTGTCCAAGTTCCCTTCCTTTCTGATACTCCCCACCTTCCTCCATGCCACATACCCATAGACCAGCAGTTGTTTCTCCACCTGGAAGCAGTCGGTGCGCCCGTACGAATGGTGGAGGGGATGGTGGTGTCGGTCGTGGCGTCGGGAGCGTGGCCGGTCATCATCATCACTCTCCAAGTCGGAGAACTCAACCAGGTCATCATCCTTCAGGGTACTGAAGTGGCGGGTCTGCTTGCGGATGCGGGGCGTGTCGATTACCAGGTTGTTCTGCAGGAAGCGGAGAAAAACCCTTTGGATCATTGAACGCGTGTCAATTCCTCTCTGGATCTCTGAACCTATGTCAATTCCTCCATAGACAATTCTCACTTCTGCCCTCTCCATCACTGAATCTTGAGATATGGAAATGGTCTTTCAGACCAGAGAATCCCAAATTCAATTCAGCATAGGAATGCAGATTAAACCAACCAACCATGATAGCTCAGTTTTTTGTCTTGCTGAACAATCCATGGTCTATCCTCTTGCTTAAGAGGTCTCAAAACTTGGCAACTTTAAGACTTCTGGACTTCCACCCCCAGAATTCTTTAGCCAGCCAAGGCAAGATGGCTGGGGAATTCTGAGAGTTGGAGTCCTTGTCAACTTCAAATTGAACTTGGCAGCCATTTTTTTGTTCCTCAGCGGGGGAAGGAGGCTGGAATGCCTTATTAGACATAACAGAGTGTTTTCTCCTGTGAACCAAGTTTATCTTTACTGGCAACGGATAAGGTTGGGGAAAGAGTGCCTGGAAAGCCTTTCAATTACCCCAATTGGCTAATGTGACCTAACTTGGGAATGGGGTTATTTCCTATTTTAATTATACTAAAGCCCATGGGAAAGATTTAGAATTGGTTTTCCTTTAGAACTGTGCTGATATGATGTACTCAGTAAAGAAGATCTTTGAGGAGGATTCTAGTCTCAGAGTTCTGATTTGCTTGGATTCATTAGTCAGAGCCTTGACATTCCACAAGAGTTTAATGTTGCCGAGTTTGGAGAGCCCCGCTTTTGCTAACTCATCCCACAGTTGAGCTGCTATTATTAAAAAAAAAGTGGTTTTCCCTAACATCCAATTGGAATCTGCTTTTCTAAAATTTAGAAACACTATCCCATACCTATTAAAGGAAATTTTTGTAGCTCAGGGTTGAAACGAGGGGTCCTTGGTGGTGTCTTGCCTTGGTTATTTTCTTGCAAATGTTTTATTTCCCAAACTAAATATCTATGGAGATTCTTAGTCATCCCAGTCATGGTTGTCCCAAAGGTGCTCTTTCAAGAGGCAATTGTGTTTTTTCTTTGAAGATGTTTCACTTCTCATCCAAGAAACTTTTCAGCTCTGACTGGATGGGGTGGAATGGACTTTTAGCTATGCAATCTGGGTATTCAGGTGTGGACACAGATAAACCTCTTAACTTTTTCAACTACACTCTAAAAGGATGCAAATAACCAGCTGTCTGCAAATCCTTCCATTCCCCACCATCCAGTCAGAGCTGTAGAAGCTTTTTGGATGAAAAGCGAAAAACTCAAATCCAGTTGCTTCTTTAAAAAAAAAGCACCTTTGGGATTTCCCACACGAGGTAACATCATCAGTGCTAATTAGTACCAGCATTAGCACTGATAACATTACCTAGTCTGGGTAATGAAATGTCTGCAGGAAAACAACCAAGCTCAGGAAATACACCAAGGACCTCTCACACTATTCCATGTTCTCTATTTAAAGGAAACAACCTCTTGAGTTTCAATTTCTTTTGGCAACTGAAACTTTCTATTTTTTTTCTCCAATTTCTCATAACATAATTTAGACTTCTGATTGCTCCCTTCTGCTCCTTCAGCCTGTTTAGGTTTGCCCAAATCCTCCATAAAACTAATGCCCATATTTGACACAGTTCTAGGAATAAAGTCTGACCATATTTCACAAAACAGAACTATTCCTTCCCCATGATTTGAAAACTTCTGTTGGCGCTGCATGGAAACCGTTTTTGTTTCTTCTACAGCTATGTGACAGTCTTGGCTTAGGCTGAATTTGTTATCAACCACTTTTTCATAATCCCCCCACCTCCAAGAACCACTGTAAAGCCAGTTATAGTTCATCCTACACTGCACATTTAGCTTCTCTTTCCTGAGTGAAGACCTTTGCATTTTCCTGCATTGAATTTCATATTTGAAAAATTTCATACGCATGAAGATCTTGTATTTTCCTTTAATCTGTCAGAGTATTCACATACTGGCAGAGACATAGTTAACAGAGTCAGTGAGTAGGCATGGTAACAGACCAGCCAATGGGAGCTGACCTGAAAAGTGAAACTAGAAGTTCTCTCTCTGTTTTGCTGGTCTGATGAAGTTGATGTTCTGCTCTGCACTTGCAACATGTTTACTTCTGTTTGAGTTTGCTCCATGTTGGAGAAATCTACAACTGGTATTGTAAAATTTACTTAATATGTTTATAAAGAAGTTAAATGAAGCATCAACCATCTGTGTTTATTTTTTTGGTGCTAAATTTATGCTGCAACACTCTGAACATAATCCCATTCAACTCAGAGGTATCAAATTCAAGACCTGGGAGCCAGATCTGGCGCATAGGGTGCTTAGATCTGGCCTGCAGGGCCATCCTGGAAACAGTGAGGGACTGGCCCATGGTGCCTCTACCAGCAGAAGTGGAGCTCAGGGAGGTCTAGCAAGGTCTACCCGGATTTGGTTTTCAGCTGCAAGGCCTTCCTGCAGCCCTCTACCAGTGAAAACGGAGGCCTGGGGAGGCTGCATGATCCATTTTCGCTGGCAGAGGGCTGAAGGAGACGGTCATGGTCAAAAATGGAGCCTCAACGAGAGCTAGCACCCCTGGCCACGCCACGCTCCCCGACCATGCCCTCCGGGCCCCTCAGATCAAACACAACCCTGATTTAGCCCTCAATGAAATCGAGTTTGATACTCCTGCTTCAACTGATCTAGGATATTCTGAATTTAACTTGTGTCTCTTGTGATTTGAACTCTTCCATGCCACATTATGTCATCTGCAAACCAGACAGCCGAGTGTAACACCCCTGAATTGTAACCGGACTACTACCTGCTCTAGAACAGAAGTCCCCAATCCCTGGGCCATGACCTGCTGCCAGGCTGCAGACCATTGGGAACTAGGCCATGCAAGTGATGAGCAAGCATGCATGTGTGAAAACATCCCTTCTTCCCCCTCCATCCCCCTGCTGCTGCCGCCACCTGAATCTGGCTTGCAGGGGTGCTTAAGATCTGACCTGCGGGGCCGCCCTGGAAACAGTGAAGGATCAGCCCGTAGATCTGGCCAGCAAAAATGAAGCTTGGGAGAGCCACATGTGCTTCCCCCCAAGCTCTGTTTTCAATGGTAGAGAGTTTCAGGAGGTCATCCCAGCCAAAAACGGAGCTCAAGAGCCTGTCTTCGCATCCCAATTACGAATGACGTCAAGCTGGCCAAGTGCCCTCCCTTCAAGCTCAAACACAACCCTGATATGGTCCTCAATGAAATTGAGTTTGACACCACTGCTCTAGAGAATCCAGTCCTGGATTTTCTCTGGAGTAGAGAAAATCATGCCATCCACACGACGAGGATTCTGTGCAATGAGAAATTAAACTTCATGCAATTCTTCTCCTGATTCTTCTGTTACTCAGCCAGCCAATCATGCAAGTTGACTGCATTCCTCTTCCCAGTTCAACGCACCTTACTATTCAGGAGATCCAGGTCTAAATCTGCTTTCTTGGCCCATTTCTGCCAGAAGTTGGGGTCATCCAAAGCGATATCTGTCCTGTTTTCAGAGGCCACAAAACTTGCCTGGGAAAGAAGTAGAGGTGAAACAAATGAGGGAGGCAAATGGAAGGGCAGATGAATAGAAATTCCACAGCTTAAAGGTAAGTCCTTGACTTATGACCAACAAGGGTTCCCAGAATTTTGGTTGTTAAGTGAGACATTTGTTAAGTGAGCTTCACCCCACTTTACAACTTTTCTTGCCAGAGTTGTTAAGTAAATCATTGCAGTTGATACCTTAGGAACCCGGTTGTTAAAGGAATCTTTCTTACCTACTGACTGCTTATCAGGAAGATCACAAAAGGGAATCACATGACCATGGGGATACTGCAATGGTCATAACTGTGAAAAATGATCCCATCCCTTTTTTTGTCATTGTAACTTTGCCACTAAACGAACTGTCATAAGCTCAGGACCACTTGTATTTTGGTAAACTCTTAGGCCACAGTTTCTGAACCTCAGCAAATTTGAGATATGTGGATGTCAATTCCCAGAATTCCCCAGACAGCCATCTTGAAATCCACACATCTTGAAGTTGCAGAGGTTCAGAAGCACTTTGGAAAATCTCTTTAAACTCTTATAATTCCCAACCTCTTACTGATCAGAATAAAGATGATATTTTGATTCCTCCTTCGTTCTCCAGACACGTTTACCCATCTGCCTTCTCTGAATGGAGTTGGCCTCACCCTGAATCTTCTGAAGACCACATTATTTTCAAACGGAATGAGGGAATATGGATACCTTGGCAAAGGTGGATCCTTTCCCTTCGCTCTCAATGGTAATGGTGGTGGTACGGCGAAGAAGGATCTGGTCAATGTCTTCCTCGCAGAACTTAGACCCTTCATCATCCTCTTCCATAATGGCGGCATAGGCCCCTTTGCGTAGCAAATCCTCGATCTCTTTCTTCGAAAACTGCTGAATCTGTGGAGGTGTGAAAGAAAGGGGGGAAAAAATCATGTTTCTATTCCTCTTTTGCTTTCAGAGTCAGGAGCAACGCAGAAAAGCCCAGCTGTGCAATGAAAAAGACTTTTGAAGCAACACATTAAAACATCGAACTGATGGCAGAAAAAGACTAGTTGTCCATCGACTGCCCTTTTGAGTCTTTCTTTTTTCTTTTAAATTCAATCAATCAATCAATCAGTCAATCATAATTGCAATAGTAGCAAATTATAATATTTTTTGGGGGGGTCAGATGATGGACATGGGTTTATCCTGAGCATGACTGACCCACTACTTCTTCTGGCTTCCACGACTCTTCCTATGAAGGAACTCAGGCAATCATTGACCTACAACCACAAGGGAGCCCAAAATTCCTGTTGCTGAGTGAGACAGCTGTTAAGTGAGTTTTGCCTCACTTTATGTCCTTGCTTGCCACTGTTGTTAACTGAATTACTGCAGTTGTTAACTGAATCACTGCAGCTGTTAAATTAGCCACATGGTTTGTTCAGCGAATCTGGCTCTCCCCCCGTTGACTTTGCTCGTCAGAAGGTCGCAAAAGGGGATCCCGTGACCCGGGAAACTGTGACCGTCATAAATATGAACCAGTTGCCAAATGCCTGAATTTTGATCAGGTGACCATGGGGATGCAGCAAGAGTCGTAAGTGTGGAAAAACAGTCGTAAGTCGCATTTTTCAGTGCTGTTGCAACTTTAAACGGTCACAAAATGAACTGTTGCTAAACCGAGGGCTGCCTGTACTTCCTAACATTAGGTCTATGGAAATTCTCAACCACCCAAATCATGGATGTCCCAAAGACGTTTTTTCTAAAAGGCAACTGGATTTTCTTGTGTGTGTTTTTTTCCTTTCCCCTCTCTGAAAACATTTTGCTTCTTACCCAAGAAGCTTAGTTGAGTTACAACTGAAGGAGCTTCTTAGATGAGAAATGACGAGAAAAGAAACAAAATCCAAGAAAATCCAGTTGCTTTTTGGAAAAAAAACACATTTGGGGTTCCTAGCATTACATTTGAACTTCCTTCCTGTCACTTGGAGATTATGACCCTATATTCCTGATGTGCCAGTAAGATAAACAGGAACCAAACCCCACAATTATAAAATTCCCACTCTTAAAAATAAATCAATAACACCCATTCCGATGATAAGACCCCACTGTATTGCCCAGGTGATCTATGTTTTCAAAGGTGTACTTCTCCTTGGCTTCTAAGGCCTGGCCACATAATCAGACGAGTTGTATTTTTATTTTATGAGCCGTGGTGGCGCAGTGGTTAGTTAGAGTGCAGTACTGTAAGCTACTTCTTCTGACTGCCAGCTGCCCGCAGTTTGGCAGTCCAAATTTCACCAGGCTCAAGGTTGACTCACTCTTCCATCCTTTTGGTAAAATGAGGACCTGGATTGTTGATGCTGATTCTGTTAAACCGTTTAGAGAGGGTTGTAAAGCACTGTGAAGCGGTATATAAGTCTAAGTGCTATTGCTAATTCTGCCCACTGCCAGGAGTTTGATCCTGACCAGCTCAAGGTTGACTCAGCCTTCCATCCTTCTGGGGTGGGTAAAATGAGGACCCAAATTGTTGGGGGCAAAATGCTGACTCTGTAAACCACTTAGAGATGGCTGTAAAGCACTATAAAGCAGTATATAAGTCTAAGTGCTATTGCCATTGCTTGTTCCCTTGTATTAACATGACAGTGGTGCAACTCTGCAAAAGACAGATGCTCCCAAATGTAGGTTTCCCAAGAAGCAAGAGGAGCTTCCACCTTTAAGTTTGGGACATGGAGGCTGAATTTCTGATTGGTGGGCTTTCTCCTCCTTGCTTTCTCACTATCTATACCAGACCCAGACAAAGCAGGGAGGTTAAAAAAACTGTTCTTTTATATCAGCTGGAGGAATGCAACTCTCCACATACCAATTCTTCTGGGAATAAAGAAAACTCCTGTCGGTGTTTTATCTAAGCTGTTTCCTCCCCACATCAGATTTGTTTTGGCTCCTACCGTGCTTTTTGGGAGGGTTCCAGCTTATCTCCTCCACCAAGGTCATCATCTTTTATTCTCAGCAGCCTCCCACTTTCCCCGACAGCTGCAAGCACTTACCCCAGTGATGCTCCCTTCTCGCCCACTCATGGACTGTAGGACAGCCTTGTCCAGACCCAGCTTGAGGCTGGCTTTGTCAAACATTTCCCGCTCATAGGAATTCCGAGTGATGAGGCGGTAAACTTTCACGGCCTTGCTCTGTCCGATGCGGTGGCAGCGAGCCTGTGCCTGGGGATGGGGAGAGGGGAACAAACAGAGCCATGAATCCTATGAGCATCCTTCAGACCCAGAAGAGACACACAACAGTTGGGCCTCCAAAGCATCTTAGGGCAGGACAAGAAGCAATGGGTGGAAGTTAATCCAGCAGAGAAACAATCTAGAACTGAGGAGAATTTTCCTGACAGTTAGAACAATTAATCAGTAGAATAAGACAAAAATAAAAAGGACACACTTAAAATCATGCACTGATCTTCACAGAATAAAGGAGTTGGAATGGACCTTGTAGGTCTTCTAATCCAACTCCCTGTTCAAGCAGGAGACCCTATACAAAGATTTATGATGGTGCAGCATTTGCAGGCTAACTCTGCTAACTGCCAGCAATTTGATCCTGAACTGGAAACTGGAAACAACAACTGAATGAAAAACTGCTGGTGACCTTCTACTGCTGCACCTAGAGAGTATTTTAACTTGCTGTATTTTAACCTGTGTACAGTTTGCCAATTGCAAAGTGGCAGATAGGACAGCACTTGAGAGTTAACATCATTGCCCAGAGGATTATCCCCTCTTTGGAAGAGCTTTTCAGCTCCTTCTGCCTTAAGAAAGTTCAAAACATTCTCAAAAATCCATCTCATCCTGGGAACCCTTTTTATGAACTATTACCATCTGTCAGATGGTACAGGATAATAAAAACAAGGACAAATAGGCTGAAAAACAGCTTCTATTCCAGGTCAGTAGCTATATTGGAATTATATTGTATATTGCAATACTTGGAGATAGCGCATATTAGTACATATGTGCATATTAGTGCAGGGAAGAGTGAGACCACAGCTGTGATATCTGCAAGAGGGATCTAAAGGCCCGAGAAAGGACGTCAACAGCTAGGAAATGTTGACCTCTGATTGTTCAGCTTGGAAGCTAAAGACGCAGCATGGCCTTCTCCAATTCAAAGAGACACCAGTTTTGCAGGCTGAGGCAAAGAGGCAATGCCAGAACCAGCGAAATCTGGGGGTTGGACAGGGATAGACTGTATCTGTCCTCAGTATGGAAGGGATTGCCAGTCTCTAATTGGCCTTTTTAACCACACTAGATACTGTTTTAGGACCTCTTTTCAGAGCATGATTCCATAATCTTATGAGACTGAAGGATGCCAAAGAAGAAGTGCAATATTAATGCAATATCAAGAGTTTTAATTCAATTTGTATAGAATGTGAAGGATGTATGTTTGTGTTTTATTTTTATAGTTGTAATGTACACTGAGGATGGCATTTAATTTTGTTGTATGAAGTACAGTGACAATAAAGTGAACTAAATTAAAACTAAACTGATCTGCTCAAGGCTGATTCAGCCTTCCATCCTTTCGAGGTCAGTAAAATGAGGACTCAGATTGTTGGGGACAATATGCTGACTTTGTAAACCGCTTATAGAGAGCTGTAAAGTGGTATATAAGTCTAACTGGTATTTCAGACAAATGGTAAGACAAATGATAAGACAAATCTTAAGAGAATGGATGTTTCAAGCCTCACGTTTCTGGCTACTGGCATCTTATTTGCCATCCACCCCAGAGACCCCAAAAGTACCTGCAAGTCATTTTGAGGATTCCAGTCTGAGTCGAAAATTATGCAGGTATCAGCAGCTGTGAGGTTGATGCCAAGACCTCCCGCCCGGGTGCAGAGAAGGAACACAAAGCGATCCGAATCAGGCTTGCTAAAGCGGTCGATGGCGGCCTGACGCAGATTGCCACGCACCCGCCCATCAATACGCTCGTAGAGATACCTGAGCATGGAAGATACAGAATTCTGTAAAACCAGCTTGAGACACCGATGTCAACATCTGTACCCACCTATATTCACTGCAATCGCCCACAAACCTGTCTCTAATTCGATGTTTTTTTAAAAAAAGAAAGAACCTGGCTACCACAAATTCTGAATGAACATTGTAACGATGGATCGTATGAAGGACTTCCACAACACTTAACTTCTCCCGTTTAAACGCTGCCACCTCTACCTGAACGCACTAAATATATATTGTGTATGTATATGTGGTACCTGGCTCAATAGTAGTAACTGTGAGAGGGATCTTGGGAGTCCTAGTGGACAACCATTTAAATAGGAGCCAGCCGTGTGCTGCGGCTGCCAAAAAAGCCAACACAGTTCTAGGCTGCATAAACAGAGGGAGAGAATCAAGATCATGTGAAGTGTTAATACCACTTTATAAGGCCTTGGAAAGGCTTTATATACTTGGAATACAGCATCCGGTTTTGGTCGCCATGATGTAAACAAGATGTTGAGACTCTAGAAAGAGTGCAGAGAAGAGCAACAAAGATGATTAGGGGACTGGAGGCTAAAACATATGAAGAACGGTTACAGGAATTGAGTTTGTCCAGTTTAATAAAAGGGAATAGGGTGACATGATAGTAGTGTTCCAATATCCCATGGGCTGCCACAAAGAAAAGGGAGTCAAGCTATTCTCCAAAGGACCTGAAGGCAGGACAAGAAACAATGGGTGGAAACTAATCAAAGATAGAAGCAACCTAGAACGAAGGAGAAATTTCCTGACAGTTGGAACAATTAATCAGTAGAACAACTTTGCTCTAAAAGTTACAAATGTTCCAACACTGGAAGTTTTTCAGAAGAGATTAGATAACCATTTGTCTGAAATGGTATAGGGTTTGCTGCCTAAGCAAGAGGTTGGACTAGAAGACCTCCAAGGTCTCTTCCAACTCTTGTTATTCTATTTGTAATTCTATTTGTGATTTTCTAAATCCTTCTTCCATGGCTGTGATATTTTGGTACATTATAACTGCATGGCTTTTAAGAAGTTGTCTGTTTTGAAGATAATCATACTATTAAGAATTGTGAAGGGTGCAAGGCAAGATTCTCAGTGAGGAGGATCATGAAAGCATGAATGTTACTGCATTGATGAAATAAGGCTATGGAATATTTGATTTGGGGGAGGGGGCTGGATAGCACAGGGGACCAACATGCTGGAGCATGTAACACCAGGCATGTCACTAGAAGGCAAAAATCATAAAACTGAGTTTCACTTATTTTGGTTATGTCATGCGGGGCAACTCACTGGAGGAAAGCAATTACACTTGGAAAGGTTA
The DNA here is from genome assembly GCA_004320025.1 of Laticauda laticaudata. Taxonomy (NCBI): domain Eukaryota; kingdom Metazoa; phylum Chordata; class Lepidosauria; order Squamata; family Elapidae; genus Laticauda; species Laticauda laticaudata. The sequence goes on along the minus strand of BHFT01043387.1, from coordinate 7,743 downwards.
GCAGTAAATCACCAAAGAACACAACAGTTGGCTAACAACAAAATTGATACCAGCTAGCATAGAAAACTCAAAAAAGCAGTCTGTAGAGATTCTCAGTTATTCAGGTCATGTTTGTCCCAAAAGTGCTTTTTCAGGAGGCAACTGGACTTTGTTTTTTTTTTCTTTTCTTTTGAAGATGTTTTGCTTCTCATTCAAAAAGCTTCTTCAGCTCTTTCAGGATAGTGGGGAATGGAAGGATTATTTTTTTTTATAAAGAATTTTATTAATTTTTAACAAACAAACATAACATACATAACATAAAAGCATTTATTCTCGTATATTCTTCCGGTGTGTCGGTTGGTTCATCAGTTTTGTGCATTCATTTTATAGTGTCAATAATTATATTGCATAACAATTTATATTATCAATCCATATCCTGATATTACTAATCTTTCATTCTTTATGGGATATCAATACTTTAAACACTTTATTCTATAACAAATCAAATAATCATAACAAATTAATCCTAAAAAAAAAAGAAAAAAAAAACTCTTTATAAATATAATATTCTATTATCTTATCTTATCATCTAGCCATTGGTAGAAAAGATCCCAAATTTCATAAAATTGTTTATCTTCTTGCTCTCTAATTTCAAATGTCAATCTACTCATCTCAGCACATTCTAATATTTTCTTAATAATTTCTTCCTGTAATGGTATTTTCTCCCTCTACCTTTTTGTTGATCTCATATAGATATGACTGTGTGTGCAATAACCATTTTTTGCAAGTAAAGACAGATTTGCATTAACCTCTAATGCACTTTCAACTGCAGATGAGAGCACTGAAGACAAGGTCTGAAGTTTGGAGCTTAAAGTTACCAAGGTGGAGAAAAAAAACCAACTGTGCTGTAATGAGTTACCAGTTGAATCAACTTCACCAGTCTTAAATTCCATTCTGGCTACTTTTCCTTTTCCTGTTTGAGTTAGATCCTCATTAGAAAATAAGAGCTTGTTAGAGTCCCAGACAAATATGGCATGATATTTGTCATTGATTGTAAATAGATTTATGAGCCTTTTGTTGTTGTTCGGATAGTCCTGTATTTTTTATTGTGTTGCTTATCTTCTTCAAGATATTCTGAAGTTTTTCTTACTGCTGCCTTTGTCACATTGCTATGCCTGCCAGGCATGTTAGCATTCTTGGTTCTTCACTCCTGATAACTCATAAAACTTTAAAAGCTAAAACTAAGACAATCAAATGATATGACTCCAGGGCAGGGATAAAAGGAGTGGGTTAAAAGGTGAGTTAATAGATCTGAATTCTAATTCTTATCCTAATAGACAAGAGGAGCATAAGAAGCTTGGTAAAGAGCTGCTGCTCCTACATCTTAACAAATGATCTTGTAAATGTTTGGTATGCAGTACAATAAATCTTGCATTTGCATTATTCATAGGATCTGAAGTAAATAATTTTGCATTACCACAAAGATAAAATAAGAGTTTTTCTTTAAAAAACAACAACCTTGAAGACAAAGCTCTCTTATATTCTGGCTTTTTTTCTGGTATTTACTTCTTTAAATATGTCACTACCAAATTAAGTATTTTATATAAGTTATGCAGGTAGTCTTCAATTGGGACTGAAAATTCAGTCACTAAGCAACATAGTTAACAGGACATCACATGACCAAGACTTACAATTTTATTGCAAGGTTCTCTTGACTCTTCTTGTTGATAACCGGCCATTAAGTATGCAAATAGCAGCCAAGTGACCATGAGATATCTGCAAATGCCCAGCAAATATAATGGTCCAATTTTATCCATGTGATCATGGAGACACTGTGATGGTCATAAATGTGAGGGCTAATTGTAAAATTATTTTTTAGGTCCAGAATAATTTGAATGGTTGTTAAACAGGGCACTTGTTAAGTGAAGACTATCCGTAACAGCAAATAAAGCCCAATTGTGATGACCCAGGACTGGGCAAATAAACAAACTGGCCAGAATTAAAACTTAACTCCAGGGGTGGGATTCTACCACTTCGCACCTATTCACTAGAACCAGTTGTTAACATTCTAAGCAGTTTGGAGAACTGGTTGTTATAATAAATTAATGGCCTAATCCTGTAAGGAAGGCAGGAAGGAAACATTCTGATGTTGCTTACAGAAACTGCCTCTCCATTAACCCTTATTACATTTTTGGCAGGACTAGACTTCCTGTCTCAGGAACTTCTCTGGAGTTTTTTTCCCCTTCTTTGCTGGTACTTTGCTTGTGTGGAGTGACCATTCAAAGTTACAATGGCACTGAAAAAAGTGACTTATGACCATTTTTCACACTTACGACTGTTGCAGCATCCCCACAGTCATGAGAGGCCAGGTGAGGAGATGTGTGCCTCGATGTGAGTGATATTGAGTTGGCCACACCCAGCCAGTCACATGATCACCAAGCCATGCCCACCAACTAAGCCCCGCCCACAGAACCGGTTGTTAAAAAATTTGAATCCCACCCCTGCTTAACTCCCCTTTATTGTTCCAAGTTTTCCCCAAAAGTCCAACATACCTGCAAGTCCAGGAGCAAAGCTCTAAGCACGCACCTCCAATAGGTCCTGCTGCTATTACTCCAGAGAAGCAGCACAGTTCTGAGAGCAGCCACAGTTTCATTAGTTTGGTTTCTGAAAGTCCTTGTCACAGGAAGAGTTCCTTGGGACTGCAGCACCACCTGGAGTATAACTGTATCACTGTGACGCATAGCCAGGCCAGCATGGCAAACAAGACAAACAAGACAAAACACAGCAAAGTATCCAGACATAGGTAACAGCACATGAGGCTGAAAAAGGTAACACTTGCTCCTGACAAATGCCCCTCTCAACAGGGTCTCTTCCCCTGGTGAGTCTTGTGAGGGGTTGAGCACCCTCCTCCCAAGTCATTGGCTTGTCCTGCACTGATCCTTCCTCCTCTCCATTCTTTGTGCTTTGGAATCAGGGTGAGGTAATTGCTTATTGCCAGAGTGCCATAGCTCCTCTGTTCCACTGCTTGGTCTGCTGCCTCCTCCTCCTCCTCCCTTGCCTGGTTCTCCTGCTCCCCCTCTCGCTTGCTGGTAACCCTTCCCAGGAACAAGGGACCTGGGACTGCCTCACCCTGCTCCTCTGGTCATTCCTCTGTTGGCCCTAGCTCTGTCTTGTCCTTCTCAGATTCAGGCTCCAGCGGGGCCATGACACAAATCTATTTTTAAAAAATGGTTATTTTATTAAAGCAAAAGTTATGGTGGCTTGTGAGCTCAGTAGCAAACACATTTTCAAAGACTTGAGCATTTGTAGAAATGGCTCAATTTCAAAACCTTGTGAAATAGTCAAGTGGCTACTAAGCACCATCCCTTTAGTAGCCTCAGTAACTAGAGTGTGCATGTAGTAAAAGGTTTTCTTAAGACTTAAACTGCATAGATGTCTTTAAAAACTTTTTTCTATGTTGCATCAATAATTATAATCCAAATGGAAAAACAGGGATAAACAGATATGCAGGAATTTAAATAAGAATGTTGCATACATTTTCTTAATAGACTCAGATACTATCCATAAGGCTGCTTAGTTTGCAAAAGTATATCAATTTTTGCATAAATATGGCATTAAAAATTCATATAGGCTATTTTTTAAAAATGCATCTTTATAGTCCCAAGTTGGAAGTCCTCTTTCCCATCTCAGCATTGTCATGGTATTTTTGTTGTTGTTATTAATGTAGAGGAAGCACCAACATAATATACTGTGACTAATGTAGTCTGAAAATAACACATCCCTCACCTCCAAAGGGAGGGAAAAATTGATCACTTAGAAAATGTGAAATTGAAAGTGGTCTTCTGAAATCAGAGGGGAATCACATGGATCACAGAAATATTGTTCATATTTTCAAAAATATCCTTCAAAACTTTTTTTTTTACTGCTGTAATTTATATTTTCTCCTTATTGAAGTAATTGTTTTCAGTTGTCAGGATTTGCTACTAGGGACTCAAATATTTTGTCCAATCAGTAGCATATCTCATCTAATGATGACCTGCAAAACCTCCAATGTTAAAAAGCTATTCAAAGACACTACAACTTGACTAAATTTAAATAAGAATGACTTCCCTACACAATATACATCATATTAGAATAGATCCAATTTAATAAAAAGCATCCACAAAAGAGACCTAAAACAAGAAGAATTGATGACATCTGCAAGTATTGTGTGCCCAATTGGCAAACGAAAGCTCGGGATCATATTGGTTGGAAACACACAGAAGTGGCCTTCATCCTACAGTGGATAACAATGGCTAAAATGATGATTAAGATGATGAATTATCATGGTACAATGGGAGGGGAAATTGAAATCAAGTCATTTTCTAATAATTCTTTAATTGATGTTTTCCCTATTTTGTTTTCATTTTGTTTTCTTTTATTATGTGATCATGTGCATTTCTCCTTGAAATAATGATAAGTAGTGCTGATATTAACATCTTGTTTGGAGTGTTATAGAGATTTCTATTTTTTTTAAAAAAATATCCAATATAGTCAATCCTATGCAACAGATGAATCAATAATTAAATACAGAGCTTTACATTTTATGGTTTACTTACAAATATTTTATTGTTTTATCTATTATGTTTTTCTTTTTTCTTTGTTGTTATTTATTCTATTTCTTTTCCAAAATGGTTTAATAACTCCTGAACAGAACATGATTGTACAGATAGGTAAGAATTTTATTTTTGTTTTTAACATAAACTAGTGGTTTGCTCTTAAATAGGAAACTAAAAACAGCCTGCCATTGGCCCCGGAGTAATCCATCTAGTAAATTCATGAATGACTGGATTTAACAGCAGGAATATCTGCTGTTAATCCATTTCTATGGCCAATTGAGAATGTTGAAGAATAATCACTACAGAAATAAAGTTCTTGACCTTTTGTAAAATGGTAGGATGTTTAAGGTAAATATCAAATATTTTTTATCATGCAAAATAAGGAAATAACTGGACAATCAGATATTGCCTGAAAACATAATAAAATAAAATTGTTTTCAAATATGCTTTATTTCAAAACCTACTGTATATCGACATAACTATTTAATGTAACATCAGCACAAGTTAAGTTAAGATGTTATTTTCCTTTGTTGGAAGTATCAAGGTGCTTCCGTGGTGAAAAGATTTGTTGGTGATATCAATGTTGCCTGGGACATATCTATTGGAGGCTCCCGTGAAGTTGTCCACTGAAGTGATACCCATTCATCTACTCATGGTCAACTGTTTTTGAACTGTTGGGTCAGGAGTAGCTGGAGCATATGATGGAAATTTTCTCTGGTCAGTGGCAGCAATGATTCTCAAACACAAGCCTACCAATTGGCAGTCCAGCATTCTAACTTAGTGAGCTATTGTGCTCCTTTTAGTTAAGAAGTTAAGGAAAGATGGCTGCTACGATCTAGAAAACATTATAATCTTCATGAAACTACTAAGAAAGTTTCAATCTAACTTCAGTAATCAAATTATGCTTCACTGTATCATTTATTTTCATCAGATGTAAGCAGGGCTGTAGTTATCCTGAATAAGTGCCTGGGTACAGTAGTGGAATTAATGAGTAAATAAATTGAGAATCACTCCAACACTATGAAAATCTGAATCATTGATAATAATATTCAATCTTTAGGGAGTCAAAGTTATCACTGGCAAGATAAATTTGCTAATTATGCTGGGCCTAAGTTAGGGCAGCAAAAATATCCAGCCAGCAAAAATCTGAATAATGGAAACAAAATGAGATTTTTTTTAATATAACTACACTGACATTTAGTGGTAATTTGGATTTTTGGCAACCCAGACACAATATGCTTACTCAAAAATGTATGCAAGAATATTATTTTGTATTCTGAAAAGAGTACATCTATGCTTTAAAAGCTGTGTTTTTCTCTTAACTGAGCATTTGAGATATTTTTAGGACAATAAAATAAAAAAAATAAAATTCTGCTTTCATCTACCTGTACTTATTCATACTTTAGGAACTTCTTTAGAGATTCTGTTCTAGATATGGTGATTGAAGAGAGATGGATGACCCTGCCTAAGCAGACAGTGTTTTGATAGTCCTACAATTAGTGTCTTGAGTATTTGAACTATTTATGCTTGGAATTTGGTAAAAGGCCTATGTGTGGGTGCATGTACTGGAATCTTGTTAAATTTTGAAGGGATTCTATAGCTATGTGAAAAGTTATGCTATTATGTACCTTGCAGAGAAGAGCAAAGCAGAGCAGAATCAGATGTATAATCTTCTCATGGTTTGTACTCATTAAGCCAATAGAAGAAAACAGGTAGTATTCCAAAACTAACGATGAAATTTATTGGAATGAGCAGTTATGGAATATAATAGTGTATAAGTAAATACTGCATTTACACATCTTATTGTTCATTTTAAAGAAAGTATTTTCTTTAAATTATTGGAAAAATTGATCCCTAAATTTAGCACAGTCTTCTTATGAGAGGTATGAAAATGCTCATTGAATAAATATTTGAAATAGCATTTCAGAAGCTCAAATATTCACAAAGTAAAAAGGGTCTGGGCTCTTTTGCTCTCTCCTCAGCTTCTGCTGAATCTTCAATCATTGATCATCTCTGCTTTTCTTTACATCATATTTCATAATATCATATCTGAAGCCAGAGTATGGAGGATTTTTTTTCAGTTTTCCAAGACTGTCAAATAAGATTTCCCTCTGACATGGTTTAACACAGTCAGAGCTGCTAGTTGTAGATAATCACCTTCACTATGTATTGTATTGCCATATTGATGATTTTTTGTTGATTCCAAATAGTTTCCTTCAAATTAGAATACAATCATATTTTGAACAAGCAGTAATTGCCTATGTAATTTTTTTTGTACAAGACTAGTGTTTTAAGAAACTAATGCAACCTTATACTGTACAGATAGGTGTCTGACATATTATTTTTTTTATTCATTGCATTTTACTCATTCTGAATGGTGTGGAAGGAAAACAGCAAATTAAGATTCTGCTATCATTGGTCCATGCTAAACTGTAAAACAATTGTGCATATGACTTCAGGCTTTTGTTATAAAATGACAGTTATACCACTGAAAATCTTTCTATTTAAAACAAAAGTAATGTGCTTTAATTTGCTGCTACATTAAAAAGTTTGAAAATGCTGATTTATTGAAATTTGTAATTTCAAAAAGTAGAACCCAGAAGAGAAAAACCAACAGTTTTTAATGTGTTTATTAGTAGAATGTTTTTAGCCAGGTATTCATATATTCAATTTAAATATGGTTATGTCTACATAATTAGGAATGATTTCAGCAAATTAAAACTACACTGAACAGAAGAATCAGTTTAATATGGAGCTAAACCTACTTTACAAATAGTCATATATTTAAAAACTATTTTTCAACAAAGAAAATCTCCAGTTGGCATGTAGTCTTTTTTATGCAACACTGGGTAGCAATTATGAAGACTGACACACTAGAAAGATCAAAACTAATACACAAATATAAAGAAAATGCCTATGAATGGAGTTGCAGTGAATAGTTTATATTCTTGCTCCGATTTTTGTATAGTCTGATTTTTATAGCTCCAATATTTAAGAATTTCTATTTCCTAAAATTTGGCATTTTTGTAGACAAACTATCCCTTTAGCACAACTGTTTTGGATACCTATTTTGCTATATTACTTCTTCATTATATTAGTATATATATGATTGATTATATATACGTGTGTGTGTGTGTGTGTGTGTGTGTGTGTGTGTGTGTGTGTG